>BQNB010096306.1:4261-25655 GCA_026074375.1 Tanacetum coccineum
TAGTAGACGGTTTTACTCCTATAGAAGACAACATAGGTTTGTTAGAAACTAGGTTTGATGAAGAAGCTATTTTTGTGTTTGTGTTTCCTATAGATGTGATGAGCTCAGTGAATCTAACTCTTTTGTCCTTGTTCTTTGGGGTCACAGCCACTAATTTATCACTTGAATTGTTGATGCTCGGACAGGTTTGTCCAATTATTATAAGCAACTCCTGAATTCGTTTCGTATACTTAGAAGCAGAGTCTAAGGGATTATTTAGAGGATTTTGTGATTTTCCTTGTTCACCTACTTCCCTAAGAATCGCAGCTTGTTCTTGAGTGTGCTTTAGGTAGTAAGAGTGAGCTGTCTTACTGTTCAACAATTTAAGGGCTATTGGTTCCACATCAATCTTAAGCATTTCTGGAGCAATTATGTTTTTGGTGACAACATTATCATCTAAATCTTTTCCTTTAAGTTTTCTTAATTCATTCTTGAGAGCTGTAATGACCAAATCTTTTTCCTAAAGACTTACATTCAAATAAGAGATTTCCATAGACTTTTGATTGACTTGATTAACTAAAGCATCACATTGTTCTTTTGATCGAATACGTGTTGGTTTGATCGAGTCATAAAGTTGCTTATAGGTCTGTTTCAAATGGTCATTCTCAGCAATAAGTTTTGACACCCTATGTTCCAATTCAATATTTATCGTTTCAATCTCTTCTATGTCTGTCTTGATCTTTTCCTCATTCATATTTCCACTTAAAGATTTAATTCTCTCTTTTAACTTTTTTATGACCGTGTCTTTCTCTTGCGACTGAGCTTTCAATTCATTTAATTCAAAATATTGATCAAAATTTGGAGCACTTTGATTTGAAACAGAATTGTCTCTTTGAAAAATTTCCTGATTAAGTTGAGTATCAACTTCTAAAGAGATCTAATGTTTTTCAAAAGTGGTATAACTTCTGAACAATTTATCGTAAGTCTCTTTTTCAATGAAATCCTTTTTGTTGAGAAGCTCAGTCTTAAGTTTGAGACACTTTTCACATTCATGCACATTTACAGAAGCATTATCCACAGAAGAATTCACAACTATGTTCATTATATCTTTGTTAATGACAAGTTCCAAGAGTCGTTCGTTTTCATTTTAAACTTGATTCATTTTAACTTTAAATATTTTGGAATCTAAACGATGTTGTTCCACAGCATGTTCCATTTGATGAAAGACATTTTGGACTTTAGAAAGTTCATCAATTAAATATTGATCGAATGTATTGAATAAGTCCTTTAGTTCTTTTACAAATGGAATTATTTCATCCCTAAAACAAGCTTTTGTATGTTCAAACGGTTGTTTGCAGACTGTATTAGTGGATGATTGTAGGTTCTAACCACTCGTGCCTCAGGTATGGGAAGGGGCATGGGGGGAGGGAGGGGACTTCCTATGCTATTTCACTGCTTGTGGGGTGGGTGGGGGTGAGGGTGGGGGGGGGGGGGGGTTGGGGGCGGGGGAGGGGGGGGTTGGGGGGGGGGGGGGTTGGGGTGGGGAGGGGGAGTGGGGGGGGGGTGGGTTGAGGTGTGGAGTCGGTGGAGGGGGGGGGGGTGGGGGGGGAGCGGGGGTGGAGGGTGACAGGGGGTTTGGGGGGGGGGGGCGAGGGGAGGGGGGTGTGGGTATCGTCTGGTACGCGTGGGCGGTGTGAATGAGGGGGGGGGAGACGCGGAATGGGTCGCGAGAGGGTGGGGAGGGGGGGGGAGGGGGGGGGGGGGAGGTGGTTGGTAGGGTAGAGGGTGGGGGGTGAACCCAAATTCCGGGGGGGTGGGCGGCGGGTGGGGGGGGGGTACGGTATAGTTGGAGTAGAGGGGAGGGGGGGGGGGGGGTTGATTGGTGGAGAGGGGGGTGGCGGAGGGTGGGGGGGGGGATGGGGACGGGGGGGAGATGGGGGTGGGGTTGGGGTTGGGCTGGGGGGTTTGTGGGAGGTGGGTGGGGGGGGGGGGGTGGGGGGGGGGGTGGGGGGGGGGGGGGGGGGGCGAGGGGGGGTTGGAGGGGTGGGGTTGGGGGCGGGAGTGGAGGGGGGGAGGTAGAGGATGGGCGAGGGTCTGGTTGTAGATGGAGGAGGTGGGGGGGGTGGGCTGGGGGGGGGGGGGGGGGGGGGGGGGTTGGGGGGGTGTGGTGGAGGGTGGGGGGGGGTATGTGGAGGGGGGGGGGGGGGTTTCACGGGGGGGGGTGGGTAACTTTTTTTTATTAATTATTTTTTGTTTTGGTTTTAAACTTTTTTTTGTTTTTTTTTTTTTTTATGTTTTTTTTTTTTTTTTTTTTTTTTTTTTTGTTACGTGATAATGAGCTTATACCGTTTTTTTTTTTTTTTTTTTTTTTTTTTTTTTTTTTTTTTTTTTTTTTTATTTTTTTTTTTTTATCATTTTGTTAACTTAAGTTTTCGTTAGTTAAGTATTTTTCTTAATCATAAGTTATCTTTGATTTTTTCTTTTTTTTTTTTTTTATGTTTTTTTTTTTAGTTTAAGTTATTTTTTTTAATTTTATTTTTAGTTTAAATTTTTATATTTTTATTTTTTTTTTTTTTTGTTATTATCTTTTTTTTTTTATTTTTTTAATTTATTTTTTATTTTTTTATATTTTTTTTTTTTTTTTCTTTTTTTTGTTGTAGTTTTTCTAACCACAATAAACGCCTGCTTATCCAATGTACTGTCTTAATTCATTTAAATTTCTCCTCTCCTCAACTAAATCAACATTCAACACCACAATCTGAACAGTCCTGTACATCTATGTCTACAACGTTCCTTGTATGTTCATCTACCCATACTCTCCTCTTCCAAACACTAAATAAAACAGATAACTAATCAAGACATATTTCCATTTTTTATAGTGTATACCCACCACCCCCCCCCCCATCCTTACCACGCTCCACTACACCATTCTTCTCTAAATTTTGAACCTCGACGTCTCTAATACTCCTCTTACTCACTCGTCTAGTTGATTCCAAATGCCCCATAGCTATCTATTCTTCCACTACAACATATTGCCTACCACTGCCATTTACTTTATCCCACTTTCAACTAAAACCTCGACCTTTATACTACACCCCAACATGACCTTCTTGTCTCTCCATTTCCCCCCCTAATTTCTTATGTTAACAATACTATTTTAACTTAAGTGTCTCTGTTATACTGTAGAATTATTCCAGTACAATTGTCTTGTACCAAACCACAAATACATGTAGTTAAACCCCACCGTTGCTTAAATGTTCAAAATACTCTTCTCATGCAAGAGAGTCACCCCCATTTTGCCCCGCCTTCGCTGCCCTCCACATAATTCACCCACAATAAATGATAAAGCTCTATCCGAGTATTCCCATACTGACGTATCGAAATTGATCTATCTCACTCTCGCCAGTACGTCTGTTGGTCCACTCGTTTTATTTGCGACTGTATTACTATACTTAAGTTCGGATCCAAGAGGGCTGTGCATATAGATCAGGTACTATGCATCCTCTAGCGAGAAGCATCGAGATCCGCTAGCAAAAAGAGAATGCCAGAATTGCACTGTAGCCTGCTGTCAAGAGAAAGTACGTGTTCAGGAGAGTCGTGTATAGAGTAATTCGACAGCCTAAGTGACAGGATGGAATCACTCTCAGGAAGTGATGTTTGTATGACATACTCAGAGAGTCTTGATGAAACGGAGATGGTGTCTGCTCTGAGAAGGAAGAGTGATTCGCAGGATGAGGTATGGTTCAAAACTAAGATGCTTCATGGTGGTTGTGTGATCTAGTGTCGGCCTGTGTAGGCTCGCCTGCCGCGAACTGGAGAGATCTGTGGGATGAAGCATATCCCCAGCCTCACCTCGCGAGCTTGGGAGTTTACTCGCACAGTCGGTGCGCTTGCGAGGAATCGATAAGAGACGCAAAAGGCATTCAATGGGTTCTATTCGGAGCAACTTAACATCACACAAAAATACTTATAAGTGGGCTGAGCTTTCAAAGCCCAATCTCGTGCAACAGATATATCATAATCTAACGTCTACAAAGATATGCATAACGGACAATCACAAGGTTACATATATAGGTGCCAAGGTTAATCCACAAGACATGGTCAAAAAGAATACAAATATATGGAAGACTCAAATTCAGAAGTACAATTATAGTGTAAAGGTAAGATCGAATCAGAAATATCATATCAAGTCAATTACAAGCCCAAACAAATCATATCATGGCTGTCGCGAGCCTCCATAATTATGAAAGGCTCCGTGGATTTGCACCCCACCATCAGTTACCAAAATACTATATCTCATAACATGTATAATACTCATCGAATACCAAAACTATCTAGGGGACTGCATCTACATACGCCATATTAAGATCAAACTAATAGAATCTTCAAATGCGCATATAATTTCCAAATGGGGGACGGTGTGAGAAATCACTCACCCACCATGGAGTTCATGCCACAAAGTGCATCCAATGACCACGGCCCGTGTTACCTTCTTGACTAGGAAACAAATAGTGGTCGGGGACTGGTCTCAATAACTGAAGGGTTCAAAGACCAAAGTCATATCAAGTTCATTTCAAGGGTATCTTTAGCTAAGGTTCAATGCCAGAAAGGTTCATAATATCAATGGTAGCATAGCAGGGTTCAAAAAGAACAGATTAGAATGGATCATATAAGAGAACCTAAGATAAAAAGGCTCAGAGCAAATGTAGCACTTCCCAATACAGTAATCAATATAGAGAGGATGTGTCCTTGGTAACCTTTAACAATAAGGTCAGAATATCTGTACCTATTATTCCGAAAGAAAGCATTAATCGAAAGGAAAAAACCACAAGGAATATTCCAAACTTCACTCCTCTTGACCCGCCTGAACTAAATGGAAATGATGAGAATTCGAATTACAAACCATTTATTTTTAAGTTTATACCTTTTCCTCATTGTGAACTTTCCTTTCTTCGTAACTTTCCATTATTAGTAACTTTCTATTTATAGTAACTTTCCAATTAGTTTAATATTCAATCATTTGAGATTCTATTAAGTATTTGACTAGCTTAGGGACTTAACAATCACCCCAAACCAATAAAACTTTTAAAAAAAGACACAATCCATTTATAAGGGAGTGAGTGTCAATCTATTCAGTACTTACACTGACATGTGTGTCTCCGACATCTTAATATGTAGATCCTGCAGACGCTATGTCTAGAGAGAGTTGTGGTGTGTTACTGTGACCTCTATACTATGAGTGTTAGTTGACTACTTGGAGATAAGAGGCAGTGAACTGTGTGTCTGAAAAGTTCTCTGCGTACATGTCAGATGAGTTGTGTGACTCGAGTGCTCTTATACTCTAGATACTGATGATAGACATGACGAGATGTTTACTGGTATATGATTAATTTAGTAGTGCTAATTGTGTGTGTTTTGGTGTTCGTGAGTGATAGATGGAGTGTCTGTCTTGTTTGTAATTGATCTCTCATATAACTGTTAATTCAGTAGAGATAGTGTATGAAGCCTGTATGAGAGCGCGCATATGATAATAAGACACTGTAGTCTCTCTTGTATAGATAGAAGTAATAGTATGTATGGAAGGGAGTATATTTTCTAGTGTACTTCACTATATCTACTTATTTGCCTATAAAAACGTGTCTAAGTGAGATATCAGTAACTGTGAGATCTCATGTATGGCCTCGCACACATCTTTGAAGAGTCCAGAGAGATTAGTCGTTAACAATGTGTGTCTCTCTGTTGGTCGTTGCGATGTTTTGAGAGTGTGTAGAGTAGTGTAATTGTGTCTAAGATTAGCTGAGTTATGGAAGTTGATAGTGGCTTAGATCTCTCGCTATCGAGATGCAGTGTAAGTCCTCAAGAAGCTACTGAAAAAAGATAAAGAGATTACGCGACAGTAGGTACTGATAGACGCGCAATCCGCGATCATCGTATAGATGTCTAGGTGGCTATGAGATGAGTAGAAGTGACATGTACTCAAGAGAGTGTACATAGTTCTGAGAGAGTGATAAAAGGGCCACGTAATCTAGATGTGTGAGACAGTTATCATAGAGATAGTAGATCGACGGTAGAAAGGTAGCTCAGATAAGACGCACTAGATCCACGTCCCGCCGCATGAGTGATTGAAAGGAGAATGTAATATTATAAGATGGGGTCCTCTACTATAGTGTACGGCTAATTCATAGCACTGCACAACGTTAGTGAACCATCGCGTGAGTAGTGATTGTTTCGCCAACCAGACACAACATAATTAATTAACCATCTCATTAGCATTAAAGGAAACCTGGACAAATTCAGAAAACCCTAAACCTAATTTATTTTACACTTTTCTCCTTTACTTTTTTCTTTTATTCGAAATCGTGCGCAGAAACAAAGATAAATCCTGCCAAATAAAAATTTGAAACTCCCCTCTAAATTTCTTCCAAACAACTTATATATGAAGTTACATATGATATATACAACTTTAGAAAATATTAAAATCAAGTGTCACAAGATCATTTTTGTTGCCGATTTCACATATAATTCAATAATAATTAGGGTCTTTCTAATTTGTTTTTAATTCAATACAATCGAATATACCATTGCATGAACTATTTTTCTTCACAATGTATATTATTTTGGCATTGGAAATGATGAATAATGAGATACAAAAAACCTTGTTGTTCCTTCGGATGTTTGATGAATTACATAGTATTTCGATTATTTGGTATTTCGGACCCAAAGCCACAGTACAAGATCGAATATGCCATCCACGATAAGTTCCCCATATTTTTCCACTCTTATTTGATCTCTCAAAACACTCTTAAAGAAAAATTGGTCCTTGCCTTGATAAATTTTGTGCCACCTACTTTTTTCATGTTCTTTTAGGTTTTCGGTTGGTAGTGGCTGTTTTTGGATTTTAACAAATAAAATACATAGATAAACAATCTCACCTGAGTGGATTGAGTGTGTTTGGACGTAGCGCAGATATCGAGAGAGAGCGATCCTTTGATAAAATGTGTGCACGGTAACGCTACTGATATGATCAGAACTCCTTTTAATCTTGTTGTATCATCATAAGATATTTCTGTGTAGTTTGTTGAGTGTGAGTCACCAATCTTAGAGTTTGTGTATCTTTGTCTATATTTGAGCGCAGAGATAGAAGCTGTTATATTATGTCTATATATACCTAATGGAGATACATTTTGGATTTTCGTGTGTAACATCCTGTGATAGTAGGCTTTGCATTGCAGGGGAGATAACCTTAAATATTGGATAGTGTGTGGATAAGATATTCTTCGCGTGTGAACTTGCACCTGTGTGTATACTCAGATCTATTAGATTTTTGTGCCGCCTCTTTTATTCTTTAGGGTTTTCGGTGGTATTTGTTTTTAGGATTTAACAAAATAAAATGCATAGATAAATATAATAGGGTATTTTGGCCAATTTATGGGCCTTCAAATATGATTAAATCAGAATTTTAATCTTGTCAAATTTATTTTGTAATTATCCATATTTATTTTATATTAATTGTAATGTATAATTAAATAAGTATACATAATTTCGGCTAAAGTATATATATACATAAATATTAATTATTTTTCTTACAAAATATAAGGTATTTTAATCTTACATAAATTTCATAATTGTCATATGTTGTATTTTTATAATTTCTAGAATTAAAATGAAATTTATTCATGCTTTTATGAAATTTTCTTGCATTAGGGGTATTTTGGTAATTTTACACTTGTTGAGATTTTTAGGTTTTACATGTGATTTGTATCACAATCACATGTGATTTTTTCAGACGTGACTAAAAAAAAATAATTGAAAAAAAACTTCGTCGAAAGTATATAGAAGTGCCCCTCTATAGAAAGATGATTTAATTCTCGTCGCGATGGTATGTTTCGTTTTGCCTAACGATTAACGGTTTGTGAGATATTTAATTTTAAAAAAATAGGATGAAAGTGGGTTTTTTAATTAAATTAAAATATGAATTAATCTAAACCATTAGATGGAAATAAAATAGATGGTTGAGATGAAGTGGATTGTTCTTTAATTAAATAGTGTTTTACATAGAACTTTTCTCTATTTGGTGATTCCTCAAAGGTGACGAATTAGGGTTTAAACATTTATTAATGTTTGTTTGGTTCGATTTCAAAAAGAAACACAAGGCGTGTGTTTGGTTTTGATATTATACTTGGTGCTTGTTCGTGAAGATAAGACTATCAGTCCTTACATACTTGTTTGACGTGTTTGTGTGAGCAACCATAGAGGCGTTTGTTTTAGACGCTTATTGTATTCAAGAATAATCGCAAATGGTACGCTTTCCTTATTTAATACTACCTCCGTCCCACATTAAGTGTTCAGTTTGACTTTTTTAGTATTTTTCTTCATCTTTGACCTTAATTATTTCTTTTTATGTTATATGTTACTTGATGCAAAATATATGAATTGATAGAGTTTTGAAAGTATTATTCACAAACACATATATTTACGATCAAAGTTGATGAAAAAAGACCTCAAAAAGTTAAACTGGACATTTAATATGGGATGGAGGGAGTATGTGTTAACCTACTTGCCATAACTAGATCCATCCGATACGCACTCATGACTAAATTAATTAGCTAGAATTAATAAATCTCAACAATTGCAAGTACACGCAAGCCACCGATATATTGTATGCTCATAATAGTTTCTACACATTCATATAGGATAGCATTTCCCACATTCCTACTTGAATCTGTCCTTGTTGCCACCTATAACTTTTGAGTTTAAAATCAAAATAGGAATAAAATATGTTACAATGTACCATTATGAAAAGAACTATGACCTGAGCAAGAGCATCACTCATATATTCGCTAGCATTAGTATCTCCATGTCCCAATACACGCAAAACACGAATCAATCTTGTACGAAGAAAAGCGTCTGAAATCCTAGAAACATCATATTCTGGTGCATGTGGACTATTTACAACATCCTTCAAAGCTCTTACCAAACTCTTAGTGCATTTCTGGATTAAATACAAAAATGTAGCAAAAATAAAAGACAAAAAAAAGTGAAAATACGAATTTGTCATAAAGCTTGTCAAGTTGCTTTTTGTGAGTGTATTTGCAAATGATTTTGGCTTGTTTATATAGGCATGAAGGTGGTTAAATTATTTCATGATGGTTCGTATACCGATAAACACTTCATATTCTTGATGGTTATGTCATTTATTCACATGGATTTGTACACATTTTAAAGCTTGGGTTACAATACTTACCATCAATTAGGCCATTTATTAACATTGATTTTTACACATTTTGAAGCATGGATTACACAATTTGAAGCATGGATTACATAACTTGAAGTCTCCACAATAAATTTTTGTTTTCAATCTTTAAGTATACAATTCGCAAAGCGTGTGTTACTCATTTTGAAGCTTTCACAATAAATGTGTGTACTCAATCTATAAGCATAATAGATAACATTAAACATATATAGTCATAATTCAAGTTTGTATGCAATTTATCTTTAGTTTACAATGTAGCAGGACATGTTTGTTGTTAGTGCTTAGTATTACAATGTAGTAGGACAAGTTTGATATACGTAAGTTGTTTATCACCTTTAAATGTAATCCTTAAGGCTATTAATAGAAAAATTCTTATTTTTAATATAGATTATTCGTATTGCCATATTTTATTAGGTGATTTAGTTTACAAGCTGAGTTATTTTACATATTTGTTTTTGGTTGCGTGCTAAAGGACTAATCTGGACTATCCATTTTATTTGATTAAAAAGACAAGATTTAAGATTAAAAAAACATTGAGGGACCAAAAGTGTAAATTTACTAAAACTCATCCTAAGAACTCCCTCGTTATTTGTACAGTTGACAAATCTTACCTAAATTGCAATTAATGTATTTTTTTGGCATTTTGTACGTTTGGTATGTTTTCATATGTTTTTGTACGTTTTGATCATTTTGTTTTTTGTATGTTTTCATATGATTCTTCATGTAGTTTGATTCCATTATGTACCGTTTGATCGTTTGTACGTTTTGAACGTTTTTGTACGTTTTCATACGTTATTTGTACGTACTTGTGCTGTTGACTCTTGAGATCTGTGACGTTAGCGGGTGTTAGTACGATGTTTGACTGTTAGCGACGTGTTAGTAGTCTGCTTCATAAATGCTTGATTAGAGGAATATCGCGACTCGTTCAGGTGCACTGACGGCGGTGGCATCAGGGTTTCGTCCGTTTTCACATGTTTTCGTCTGCTTTCGCACGTTTTCGCACGTTTCGTCTGTTTTTGGACGTATTCGTCTGTTTTTGTACATTTTCGACGTTTTCGAACATGTTTGTTAATGTTTGTCGTCTGTTCTGCACGCTTTCTATCGTTATCACTCTACGTTTTCGGACGTTGTTGGTCGTTTTCGTTCGTTTTCAAACCCGTTTTACGTCGTTTTCATTATGTTTTTCGTTACTAGTTTTTTCAGATCGTTTTCGTTCTTAGAATTTTAGTTTATTGTTTTTGTATGTTCTAAGTTCTTAATTTTCGATAACGTTCTCGCCAGTTTTCACACGTGATTTCGTTTGTACTTCTCACACGTTTTCGTCTGTTTTCACACGTTTTTGGCCGTTTTCATATGTTTTCGTCTGTATTACTCAGTTATAATGGTGTTAAGTTTATAAACTTTCGAGTATTACACTAACTTGTGTGTAACTATCTTCGGGTATTTATACGAATTGAATGGTTCAATCCTAAGTGACACCGTGATTTTTGAATTTTTGGAATGTGTAATATACTAAGTGAAAATTCAATCCATAGTGACATTTCATTTATGCATGAGTTTGGTTTATTTTGTGTATTTTAGTAAATCAAATATTACACTAAAATGGGGGGAGGATATTGGTAATTTTAGTGTTATCAACTATTTTAGGTAATTGCGATTTACTAGAGACCAATGGGATTCATGTCATACTCGGTTGCGAGTAAGGGAAGTGTGGAGTGTACACTCGTTATGAGATGCTATGCTTCTATCAGGGACAAAAGCGCAAAGGTCAAGTGCAGTAAATGGGTCTCTTGTAGAGTATAAAAGGGTATATTTTAGACTAATACCCATAGTAATAGGTCTGCATGAATTGCAAGTTCGGGTCTCTTTTAGAGTATAAATGGGTCTATTTTAGACTAATACCAGCGATAATAGGTCTGCAGCAAAAAGGATTTGAGAGCAGTTACCAGTTTTACCAACCAACAGGAATAGTTTTGGTATACATTATATAACCAAAAATATACTGCCTATATAACCAAAATTAAATGCGACAAAAGCTAACTTTTGAGTGGTTGCATTATAACCTGATTTGGTCTCAATTATATAAGACAAACATCACCATAATTACTCTAAGGTTTTCAGAGTGAATAGGTTTTCTGAGTGATTTCCCGTGCCTTAGAATTCAATTGTTAATTTGTCTTATCCGATTAATGATTTCGTGAACCCGTGGCATGTTTGTTACATATATGTTTTATGGTTTTCTGCGATTTATTACATTTCTAGGAAACTAAACTCTGTCCAAAATTCCATTTCTCTGCGGTTTGTGTACTTTTGGTTTATGTGGTTAGTGCATTAAGATTCCTGCGGTTTGTGCATAACACTATTCTGAGGTTTGTGACATACATGGATAAGTTTTTTCACTACGGTTTGTTACATTTCAAGGAAACAAAACTCTGTCAAAAAATTTCATTTTTCTGCGGTTTGTGCATTCGCGGTTTGTGCATTTGAGGTTTGTGACACTGAGGTTTGTGACATATTCCTGAGGTTTGTGACTCTGAGGTTTGTGAATATCCCTGAGGTTTGTGACACTGAAGTTTGTGACAATTCAAGCAAAAATTAATTTCAACGGTTTATCTTAGATTAGTAAAATCCCATGAAGTATTAACTTATTTTACCGGTTTAATC
Organism: Tanacetum coccineum; assembly: GCA_026074375.1. Taxonomy (NCBI): domain Eukaryota; kingdom Viridiplantae; phylum Streptophyta; class Magnoliopsida; order Asterales; family Asteraceae; genus Tanacetum; species Tanacetum coccineum. Next base: position 16,158 of record BQNB010096306.1, read on the forward strand.
AAGATTAGTAAAATCTCGTGATTAACAAGGACTAAATCACTTATAACAACATCACTTTAACATAATTCTCATCAATCACTGAATCGATCAAATAATTTTAATTCACATTTCAAGTAATTCAAAATGAGTTTATCATTAGTAGAAATATCATTGTTGCAGGGGCTGATAACATACCCCCTATGCTGGATAAGACTAATTACAGTTCATGACCAAGTCGTATGCTGTTGTACATCAAAGCCAAAGAACATGACAAGTTACTTCTTGATTCAGTTCTCAATGGACCTTTCCAATATGGAACAATGGTAGAACCTGGAAATGAAACTACTCCAACAACGATTAGAGCACGAGTCGAACATACACTGATCTCACAGATGAAGAAAAGATTCATGAATCAGTTGATATCAAGGCAACAAACATTGTTTTACAAGGTTTACCTCAAGACATTTACAATTTGGTTAATCATAATGAACATGCTAAGGAGATTTAAGATAGAGTCAAATTACTCATTCAAGGTTCAGAGTTATCATTGCAAGAGCGAGAGTCCAAGTTGTATGATGATTTTGACACATTCACGTTTATGCCTGAAGAGACAATTCATTCGTATTACATGCGGTTTGCCCAGCTGATCAATGATATGCATACGATTGGTATGACAATGAAACCACTCTAAGTCAACACAAAGTTTGTCAATCATCTTCAACCTGAATGGAGCAAATTTGTCACGGATGTCAAATTAGCCAAAGACATGTATACCACTAACTTTGATCATCTGTATGCTCATCTAAGGCAACATGAAGCTCATGCAAATGAAGTTCGTTTATCAAGACAAAGGTATCCACATCAGATAGCCTTGGTTGCTAATTCTCCAACTTGTTTGAACCCGACTCAGTACTATCCTCAGCTGTCATCTGGCACTCAATAATACTACTCACCTTCTGCATCACAATGTTCTTATGATGCACCAATTGGTCAACAATCACAGTATCAGCCACAAGTTGTTACTCTTTTTCCAGCGGTTCATCAACAACAATATCAAGCACTTGTTTTGCAACAATCCTATCAAGCACCTGCTATTCAGTAATCATCTTCCACAGAGTTAGATTCAAGACTTGTGATTCCATCTATTAACCCTTCTGATGATCCAATTGCTAATTTGAACGAGCTAATGGTATTTGTAACCACAACATTTGGTCCTCGTTTCCCACAAACAAATAATCAACTGAGAACCTCGTCTAATCCTAGGAACCAAGCAACCATTCAAGATGAAAGAGCAACCATGCAGACAGTTCAGGGGAGATAGACATAGGGGTTTGCTAACAATAGGGTAAGGAACACTACTACAAATTAGGGTGTTAACAGGCAAGGGGCTATAGGTCAAGCAAGGGTGGTTAAATGTTACAACTGTCAAGAGGAAGGCCATTTTGCTAGACAGTGCACTAAACCAAAAAGGCCTAAGAATTCAGCATGGTTTAAAGAGAAAATGCTGCTGATTGAAGCTTTGGAATCATGAGCTTATTTGGATCCAGAACAATTGGCCTTCTTAGCAGATAATGGGGATACAGTCATTTCAACTCAAGCATTTCAAGAACTCCCAACTCCATCAGCATTTCAAACTGAAGATCTTGATGCTTTTGATTCTGATTGTGATGATATTCCCTCGGCTAAGGCAGTACTCATGGCCAATCTTTCTTCCTATGACTCATATGTTCTTTCAGAGGTACCATCTCATGACACAAACATTGAAAATGCTATGAGTTATCAAAGTGTGCAAGAGACACAGTGTTCTGAACAACCATCTTTTGTCAATGACACAGAAGTTGACATAACAAGTGATAGTAATATCATTTCTTAGGAACAATATTTTCAAGAAACTAAAAATCCGGTTGCTCAATGCATTAGTTCTCCTGCACAACAAGATGAACTATTAATGTTTGTCATTGAAGAAATGTCGAGTCAAGTCTCAAAATGTAATAAGGTGCAGCAGGAAAATCTAATTGTAAATGAGACCTTAACTGCCGAGCTTGAAAGATATAAAGGACAAGTAAAAATCTTTAAACAAAGACAAAAGTTTAATTTAAATGATAGAGAAAAGTATATTGATGGTTAATTAAGAAAGGTTATTGTTGACAGAAATGCAAAGGTTGCAGATTTTGAAAAGCAAATACACTCATTAAAACTGCAACTCAAAGCAACAGTTGAAAGTCATAAGACTTTATCAACAACCGTTGAATGTTTGAAAAGGAGTCTAAGCAAAAGGAAGATAAATATCTGGATGAAGTCATTGATTTACAAAAGAAAAACAAAGCTTTAGACAATGTGGTTTACAAAATGGGTCAGTCAACGCAAACGATGCATATGTTAACAAAACCTCAAGCTTTTTATGATGAAAGTCACAAAACAACACTTGGTTATCAAAATCCTTTTTATCTCTGTCAAGCTCGAAGAGAAGTACCTACTTTGTATGATGGCCATACTATTGTTAAGACACAAATTGCTTTATCTGTAACTGATAGTGAGGAAACCTTAGAATTGGCTGAAGAGAGTAGGTTAAAAATGCTAGCTAAACAAAATGATCCAAGCTTAAAAGAAAAGAAAGTGAATATTGCCCCTGTTGATTATGTGGCATTATTAAATATCTGAGTCATATTTATTAAGCATTTTGTGCTCAGAATAATTATCTGCAGACCAGGCATATTCCGTAACCTAATTTTAAAACCCCGTATCTAAAAAAATCTCCCGATATCTTCCATCCACTAGTTTTCAAAGAAAGAAATTCCTCATGAACTTTCATTAATTAGTTTGGTAAAAGATAGTTTTCACAAAATGAAAGATCATGTTAATAATTTTAATGAAACAATAACTTTTTATACCAAAATAACTGTCAATAGAATAGGATCTTGGGGGGTTGAACATACAAAAGGGGCTTTTAAAAAGGATGTCAAACCTTTTCCTCAAACTTTGAAAGAATATTTTCATATGTTTAAACACAGTCTTAACAAAGAACTCAAGGAAATGAAATTCGTTTTTACTCAAATGGAAACCGTAGTTGCTAAATGATCTGTACATAAGAAGTATTTTAAGATTGAGAAAAAGGAATTAAGCCTTGATAATGATCGGATTTTAGAGCATACTATCTATCAAGATGTGATGAATATTGTAATGCATGCTAATGTTCATCCTGATAATGTGTTACCTGCCAATATTAATTCTCTTGAACATGATAATTATGCATTAGAATTGTTAAAGCATGAAAATGATCGTTTAATGGAGCTACTTATATCTCAAGATCTTGTGCATACTACTATTAATTCTTGAGCTGCTATTAATGATTATAAATCAATAAAACAAAGTTTTTTAGATGAATATGAATAGAATATTGAATCGCTCAGACTGGAGCATTCTAAAAAAATGATACGATTGAAAACCTTGTTTAAAATGAACTTTCAGAACAATGTTTCCGACTTGAAAATTGGTGTATTTCTCTTGAAAACTCAAATTGAAACAAAGCAAAGAAAGTTTTCAAAACAACAAACCATCTCATTATCAAGATGCTCATGAAATTAAGGAATTTTTCATAATAAATGAGTTGCAAGCTTAGTTGAAAGTAAAGAATGTCTCAATTAAGAAGTTGAGGGAACACATTACGAATATTAAAGGAAAGAATGTGGTTGAAAGTGTTCAAAATGTTCATACTTTGAATGTCATTACTTCAAAAGCAAAGAAAGTTTTCAAAACAACAAACCATCTCATAATCAAGATGCTCATGAATTTAAGGAATTTTTCATAATAAATGAGTTGCAAGCTTAGTTGAAAGTAAAGAATGTCTCAATTAAGAAGTTGAGGGAACACATTGCGAATATTAAAGGAAAGAATGTGGTTGAAAGTGTTCAAAATGGTCATACTTTGAATGTCATTACTTTAAAAGTGTATAAACTAGATTTTCCACCTCTTTCCCCTTGCATAAAGAATAATATGGCTGCAAATATAGACTATCTTAAACACACACAAGAAAATGTTGATATACTTCGTGAAATCGTCGAACACGCTAAATACTTAAGGCCTTTAGATAGTGACTTAGCCTCTTCTTGTAAGTTTGTCACATGTATTCAGGAATTACTTGTTTATGTTAGTGCTACATGTCATAGTTCGAAACATGTAAGTGATAAGTTAGTTGCTGTTACACCAATGAACAAGACTAGGAGAGTTAGGTTTGTAGAATCTAATGACACATCAAAAGATAAAACATAAAAATAGGTACAACTACAGGAAAAACAGACCACTAACAATTCTATGTCACCTTTTACAGGATTAATAAATTCTACTAAAGCTAGCGGATCAAAGCCTAGGAGCAATACAAAGAAAGATAGGATCTCACAAACTTCATGTAGTAACAAGAAGACAAATAAAGTAGAAGCCCAACCTAGGATTGCTAGTTTGAATAATATGAATCGTGTTTCTAAGACAGTATGTAATGCAAATGTTAAGCATTCTGTGTTGAATGCGAATTCTGAACTTATTTGTGCTACCTACCATGAATGTATGTTTGATGATATTCATGATTTTTATGTTAGTGATTATCTTAATGATGTGAATGCTCGTGTCAAATCTAAGTCTGTGAAATCTAGATCCGCTAAGAGCAAAAAGAAGGAAATGTGAAAACCTACTGGTAAATTTTACACTAAGGTTGGATATATCTAGAAAACCACAGGACGGACCTTCACTATAGTTGGAAACACATGCCCTTTAACTAGGATAATCTCCACTAAAGTAGTGCCTTCTAGGAAATCCATATCAACAACACCAGTTAAGCAAACACAACCAAGTAGTAACACATCTGGGAAACCCAAAAACATAAAACATGTAGGTTCGAGTAATCAATCTAAGACCGTAGGTTCTAAGATTTCTAACCACTCGGAACCCATGCAAAAATAGGGATCCAAATTTTCTACTGCTCCATCTTCTTCCCGTGTCAATTTCAGGTCATACAAATCGTACTATGGTACCTGGACTCGGGCTGCCCCAAGCATATGACCGGGCAGTGCTCTCAGCTCATCAACTTTCTTTTAAAATTTTTGGGTACTGTCAGATTCAGAAATGACCAGATTGCAAAGATTATAGGTTATGGTGACTATCAGCTTAGGAATGTTACAATCTCGCGGGTGTATTATGTTGAAGGTCTCGGGGCATATATTGGTTCATTCTGTAGGTCAGCTTTGTGACTTAAGATCTCGAAGTTGCATCTAGGAAACACACGATTTATGTTCGGAATTTAAGAAGGTGACGGATTTACTTTCCTGGATCACGAGACACAATTTGTACACGCATATCCTCTATGATAGAACTAAGGCTGCATCGATCTCTAATCTTCTGGCTATCTAAAGCATCTAAGACTAAAGAGCTGTGATTAAGGAAACCGGAAACGCCAGGTTATGTTGAACGAGCGGTTGTCTCCATTGTAAAATTTTGGGTACTCTAAATCAGTTGGCTAATCAAGGTCTTGTTCGAGGTCCTACCAAAGCTGAAATTCGAGAAGCTCATTTTAATTTCGACATTCTCGGCATGTTCTCTGGGGAAAAGCAAGAAGTCCTCTCATAAACCCAAAGCTGATGACACTAATCAAGAAAAACTTTATCTTTTGCATATGGATCTGTGCGGGCCAATGCGTGTGGAGAGTATAAATGGGAATAAATATATCCTGGTTATTGTCGATGACTACTCAAGATTTACGTGGGTTAAGTTTTGGAGATCAAAGGATGAAGCTCATGAGGTCATCATCAAATGCTTGAAGCGGATACAAGTTCGTTTGAATGCAACTGTCCGAAATGTCCGAACAGATAATGGAACTGAATTTATGAATCAGACTCTTTGTGATTATTATGAAAGTGTCAGAATATCACATCAAACATCCGTTGCACGCAATCCACAATAGAACGGCGTTGTCGAAAGACATAACCGCACTTTAATGGAAGCTGCTCGCACTATGCTGATTTTTTTCTAAAGTTCCATTGTTTTTGTGGGCAGAAGCAGCCAATACAGCCTGTTATACCCAAAATAGATCCCCTGATGCGTCTACGTTACAACAGAACTCCATATGAGCTGATACACGACAAGAAACCAGATTTATAATATCTTCATGTCTTTGGTTCCCTATGTTATCCGACCAATGACAGTGAGGATTTGGGTAAATTAAAAGCAAAAGCCGATATTAGTATTTTCATTGGTTACGCCCCTACAAAGAAGGCTTTCCGTATCTACAACAAAAGAACCCAACTAATCATGGAAACAATTCATGTAACCTTTAATAAGCTAACAACAATGGCTTCTGAACAGTTCAGTTCAGGACCCGCGCCTCAATTAATGAAACCTGGTACACTCAGTTCAAGACTCGTGCCAAATCCTATTCCTCAACCACCTTATGTACCACCTACAAAGAAGGATTGGGATATCTTGTTCCAACCAATGTTTGATGAGTTCTTCAATCCTCCTTCAAGTGTTGTTTCTCTAGTTCCTGTTGCTGCTGCTCCAAGACCTATTGATCCAACAGGTTCACCTGTGTCAACTTCAATTGACCAAGATGCACCATCTACAAGTAACCCATCCATACAAGAATAAGAACAAACTCTAATTATCTCTCAAGGTGTTGAAGAATCGCCAAAAACCCTACACTTGCATGATGATCCACTTCACAAAACTCTTCATGAAGAATCGACTTCTCAAGGATCGTCATCAAATGTGCGGCCATCCCACACTCAATTTTAACTTCTTGGTAGATGGACTTGGAATCATCCAATAGCAAATGTGATCGAAGATCCTTCTCGCTCAGTCTCCACAAGAAAGCAACTTAAGACAGACGTTGTGTGATGTTATTTTGATGCATTCCTCACTTCTGTTGAACCAAAGAATTTTAAAGAAGCAATGCTTGAATCCTCCTGGATTGAAGCAATGCAGGAAGAAATTCACGAATTCGAGTGACTAGAAGTATGAGAATTAGTACCCTGTCCAGATCGTGTGATGTTGATCAAACTCAAATGGATCTTCAAAGTCAAGAAAGACGAACTTGGGGACGTACTAAAAAACAAGGCTCGATTGGTTGCTAAAGGATACCGTCAAAAAGAGGGGATTGATTCCGAGGAATCATTCGCACCTGTTGCCAGACTAGAAGCCATTCGTATCTTCATTGCGAATATTGCCAACAAGAACATGACAATCTACCAGATGGATGTCAAAACTGCTTTCTTGAATGGCGAGCTACGCGAAGTGGTTTATATTAGTCAACCGGAAGGATTCGTAGATCAAGACAAGCCAAATCACGTATACCAGCTCAAAAAGGCACTTTATGGTCTTAAATAAGCTCCACACACGTGGTATGACATGTTGTCCAGTTTTCTACTATCACAAGAATAAAGGTGCAGTCGATCCAACACTATTCACTAGGAAAGCAAGCCGTGACATCTTATTGGTATAAATTTATGTCGATGATATAATATTTGCCTTTACTAATCCTACCATGTGTGATGAATTTGCTAAAATAATGTCTTCTAAATTTAAGATGTCAATGATGGGCAAAATGTCGTTCTTTCTTGGACTTCAAATTTCCCAAAGTCCTAGAGGCATCTTTATAAACCAGTTTAATTATGCTCTTGAAATAATAAAGAAATATGGTATGCTATCTAGTGATCTCGTTGACACACCTATGGTGGACAAAAGTAAAGTGGATGAAGATCTAGAGGGGAAACCAGTCGATCCTATACATTACCGTAGAATGATTGGTTCCTTAATGTATCTTACATCCAGCAGACCAGACCTTGTATTTACAGTGTGCATGTGTGCCTGGAATCAAGCAAAGCCTACCAAAAAGCACTTACATGCAGTTAAGCGAATCTTTTGATTCCTGAAAGGAACCATTGATATGGTTCTTTGGTATTAAAAAGATTCTTGCATCTTTACCCAAAAAAAGATTCTTGCATTACTCTAACAGCATATGCAGATGCAGACCACGCCGGGTTTCAAGATACTAGACGCAGCACATCTGGAAGTGCATAATTCTTGCGGGATAAACTTGTCAGCTGGTCATCCAAGAAGCAAAAGAGCACTGCTATCTCTAGTACATAGGCTGAATACATAGCCTTATCTGGGTGTTGTGCTTAAATCTTATGGATGAGATCACAACTAACAGACTATGGGCTTAAATTCAATAAGATTCCTCTGTACTGTGATATCAAGAGTGCAATCGCTCTATGCTGCAACAATGTTTAACACTCAAGATCAAAGCATACAGATGTGAGATACCACTTTATTAAGGAGCAAATGGAAAATAAAGTGGTGGAACTCTACTTCGTCAGAACATAATATCAGCTAGCAGACATCTTCACCAAAGCTTTGCCTCGAGAAAGATTTCACTTCTTAATCAACAAACTTGGAATGCAAAGCATGTCTCCTAAAACTCTAAAACATCTGGCTGAAGAAGAGGAAGAGTAATGGTGGCAACTCTTCACATATCCTATATACCATATGTAAATAGATAAAATCATAAGAACTCAAAAAGATTTTTCATTTTTATAAATTTTTTACAAAAGAAAATACAAAAATATAAAACCAGAAATCAAATAGAAAAATATAAAATCAGAAAATTTAAAAAATATGTTTTTCATGACATGTCTTCTGGAATCGATAACATTTACGGCCTTAGAAATGTCAATCAATAATGACACGATGATGCAAATGAAGTTCGAGTAGAAGTTGTAAATAATTTCAAAACATGTCAATGGCTTGCTGTTATTTCAAACAGCAACCTGCTCATCATTTTTTAGGCAAGTTTATCGTCAAAAAGATATCTTGACCTCTCAACGGGAAATTAATTTTTCTCGGGTATGAATTACTTTACATTCATAAAAAGGCTTGTGTATACTTGGCTACACAACCCGTGCTTTCAGAAAATAAGTGTACGTGTCAGTGCATTTATTTTTCAAAATAAGAAAATTCTTATTTTTTGTGGTATAAAATGTGTTAATTTATGAAAATATCAGTAATATCAATTTCTCATTAGAAAAATATTTTAAAAGAGAATTCTATCACTCAAACAATGTCTATAGCTCTTTCACTAGAAAACAGAACATTATTTGAGGGTGAGAAGTGTTTTGAATAAGTCTTTTAAAATGATTCGTCAGAATTAAATCACAGAATAAGCAAAAAAGGTTCTTGAACTTTAACTGATCAATTCTTAAAGGGGAGTTAAAATGATTAACTCGTTTAGGCTTAAGATGTTATTTTTGTTCAACCTTTAGGGCTTACAATGCAAAATGTGGGACTTAGCATTTGAGTTTACAACTAGGAGGACTAAAGTTGCCATTTTCCTAACACCCCTAAGCCTTAGGAAAGTTGTAAAAGAAAATGAGAACCTTAAAAAACCTCAGAGACTAGTTTTGCCAAATCATCAAACTTCAAAACTCTTATACAAAAAAAATACCACATGACATTTTTTTATTTTCAAAAGATAGA
>BQNB010096307.1:0-24368 GCA_026074375.1 Tanacetum coccineum
GGCAGTTTTTGTCTGTTTTTGGTCATTTAAGCTCATTTTTGAAGGTAAAAGATATGTGTAATTAAGCACTTATCAGTAATGCTACGGGCACGTTGCAAAGGTGCATGATGGCCATTTTCTACGATATGATCGAGGAAACAATGGAGGTCTTCATGGACGATTTCTCGGTCTTCGGGGATTCTTTCTCGTCTTGCCTCTCCAATTTAGACAAAATGCTAAAACAGTGCGAAGACACTAACTTAGTTCTAAATTGGGAGAAGTGCCATTTCATGGTTAAAGAGGGCATTGTCCTCGGCCATAAAATTTCAAAGTCCGGGATTGAGGTCGACAGAGCTAAAGTTGATGTTATAGCTAAACTCCCTCATCCGACTTCCGTCAAAGGTGTTAGAAGTTTTTTAGGTCACGCCGGGTTTTATCGTTGATTTATTCAAAATTTTTCTAAAATCGCCCGGCCGATGACCCATATTTTAGAAAAAGAAACTCCGTTTGTTTTCTCGAATGAATGTATTGAAGCGTTTAATATACTTAATAAAAAGTTAACCGAAGCCCCGATTTTAGTTGCCCCCGATTAGGACCTACCATTTGAAATTATGTGTGACGCTAGTGATTACGCGGTAGGTGCAGTCTTGGGGCAACGTAAGACCAAACATTTTCAGCCTATACACTATGCAAGTAAGACCATGACGGATGCTCAAGCACATTACACTACAACGGAAAAAGAATTATTAGCCGTGGTATATGCTTTCCAGAAATTCCGGCCTTACTTAGTCTTATCGAAGACCATAGTGTATACGGACCACTCGGCTCTCAAGTATCTTCTTGCTAAACAAGATGCTAAGCCGAGATTGCTCTGGTGGATTCTTCTCCTCTAAGAATTTGATGTCATTATTCACGATAAAAAAGGAGCGGAGAATCTCGCGGGCCGATCATTTATCTAGACTAGAAAATCCTCATGAAGGTGATCTCGAGAAAACGGAAATAAATGAAACTTTTTCTCTCGAGACCCTTGGAATGATATCTTCTCATAATGATTCAAGTACCCCATGGTTTGCCGATATCGCAAATTACCATGCAGGGAATTTTATTGTTAAAGGGATGTCGTCCTAACAAAAGAAAACATTCTTTAAGGATGTTAAGCATTATTTTTGGGACGACCCCTATTTGTTTAAGATTTGTGCGGATCAAATGATTAGCCGGTGTGTTTACGGCCAAGAAGCTATTGATATCCTCACAACTTGCCATAATGGACCCACCGAGGGACATCATGGTGCCAACTACACCGCTAAAAAAGTATTTGATGCCAGTTTCTTTTGGCCTACTATTTACCGAGATGCCCATGACTTGGTCACACGGTGTGACGCTTGTCAACGTCAAGGCCCATAGGAAAACCTCGCAAAAGATTAATGCCTCAAAATGCAATTCAAGTATGTGAAATCTTTAACGTATGAGGCATCCATTTTATGGGACCGTTCTCGTCTTCTCGAGGGAACAAGTACATTCTCGTGGCCGTTGATTACTTGTCTAAATGGGTTGAAGCAAAAGCGCTCCCCACTAATGATGCCCGAGTCGTTGTTAAATTCTTGAAATCTCTTTTTTGCCGATTTGGAACTCCTCGTGCTATAATTAGTGATCGCGGTACCCATTTTTGCAATGACCAATTCGCGAAAGTCATGCTTAAGTATGGAGTTACCCACCGTCTTTCTACCGCGTAATCTTCCACAAACATGTGGACGTGGATGGTTTAAATAGTGATTTCATAACGTATTTTAGAAAGGACACGTAGGTGAAAATTATTGCTTGCATGGTCCGATACGTTAGATTGATGCCTTTATCGGCTCTTCGTTACCGCTTTCAAAACTCCATCGGGAGCTACTACTTATAGGCCATGTACGGAAAGGCTTGTCATCTTCCTATTGAACTTGAACACAAGGCCTATTGGGCCTTGAAACATTGTAATTTTGACCTTAAAACCGCGGGTGATCACCGGAAAGTTCAAATAAATGAATTAAATGAACTCGGGATCAAGCTGGTTGGAAACAACAAAACAGTTTGTCAGGTCACTTTACAAGAGTAAAGGTCTTTAGCTGTAGTTAGTATAATGTTAGATTAGTAATCTATTCGGCCAAGGCCCAGGGTGGAGGCCCAATCCTAGCCCATGCCAGCCGCAATGGTACTATATAACCTTCCTAGCCTTGGGAGGGGTTGGGTTGTTTCATTTTTCCATTATTCCATTTAATACAAATTCATCATTTTTATCCAAGCTCTCTGCTAACATTTACAACCCACATACTCTCTCTTGTCTTGGTATGGATCATAAGAGTACTAGTATTTTACAATTGGTATCAGAGCCATGGAGTGGTTTTTTGATGTTGTTTAGTTTTTTGTGTTTGATTTGTGTTCAAAAACCTTTACAAAGGCAAAATAGTGGATTCAAATTTTTTGGCTTTTAAAAACCTTAAAGTTTCATTTTTTATTGTTCTATAGGGTTGTAACATTAGTTGTACTAAGAATGTTTTGCTAAAAAACCATTAAAAATTGTTGTTTTTTTGGTTTTTGAAAAATTTGAGTTTCGTAGTTGTTGGAAATACGAACGAGAAGAACCGAAGGTAGTATTAATCACGAAACTAGCAGAACCGAACGAGCTGTTTACTTTGGTAACCGAACGAGCTATTTACTTTGGGAGGCGAACTATCTATTCTTATTTGGGAACCGAAACGAGCTTATTTTTTGGCGACACCGACACTAGCTATTTCTATTTGGGAATCGACGTGCTAATCTTTGTCGGTCCAGAATAGGTTTGAATTCCGAACAAGAGGGACCGAACTAGTGACAACATAGTAGGATTTCCGAACGAGTAGGATCCCGAACGAGTTATGAGCGAACGAGGAGGATTTTTCCGGATCGAGTAGGGACAGAATACTTTATTTTTCGGTCAATACCGCCACTAGTGAAACCAATTTAAGTTTAAACTTAACAAATCATTCTAAATTAACGTTCTTCTTTGTACATTGTAAAATCCGTAAAACAAAACACTTGTTTTTTTCGGTTTGTCTTAGAATGTTAAAATCCCGGTGTAGTTTCATTTCAAGACTCCCCAACAATTCACATAGCCAAACACAATTTCTTTCTACCACCGATTCGATCAATTTGTAATCCTTTTTGTGATACCACATGCGACTCTTGCGGATAAGTCTCTTCTTTCTGGAGGAGTACAACAAACCACCGATGCTTGTAAAAACACTTGTATGATTCATGGAAAAGCAGATAGAATTGTATCTGATGAATAGACCTACACGGAAGAATGAATTCTTGCTTCTTGTTGAAAAAAGGTCCACTTGTTTGGCCTTCAATCACTGTGGATGGTGTAACAGGCTTAAGGAATTATGTTGAACTGACTCGAGCTGAAGCCATTCTAGCAGATTTTTGTTTGTGATCATCAAAGCAATAAACATCATTCTCCTAGCTACCTACTGAAAACTGCTCTTGTATAGTGAGTCACATAGTTTATGGCAAAAGATCTTTGGGTAGTAAGATTAAACGATCTAATGCAAGGAACGTCTGTACCAAACAGAAACGTGAGTGCAAGCTTTTAGTATGATGAATTCGATAAGTTCACTTACAAGAAAGGAGAGTCACTACATGAGTACTACTTGAGGGTTCAATCTGTTACTCAATGATATGAACAATCTAACAAGATGCCTTAGAGCAGTTTCAAGTTAAACCAGTTCTTAAACACTTCTTCTGATGAATGGTGGGCAAATTTGTTACTGATGTTAAATTGGTCAAAGATTGCCACACTACAATGTTGATCAGCTTCCATGCATACCTGCAACACCATGTAAGACATGAATAATGAAAGTCGTTTGATTGCATGCACGCACTCCGATCTCTTGCCTTAGTTGCATCTCACCAATTAACTCGTCAGATATCATCTCATATACACACTCAACCCTATGTCTCTATCTCAAACTTTTTAGATTCACTATAGCAGTCTTCACAGTTTAGTTACACCTTATACGAAAACTCAAACATATTCATACAACCAATCAATCAACACCTCTTTCAATTACTTTATCCATCATAGTAGTACACAATACACCGTTCACCCAACGTTTATCTCTCACTCAACCAGCATCCCACAATTGGAATATGCTCCCACAACCTATCAACAGCAACAACCTGAATTTTCCCAACCAGACTCCAGTCTAGTTGTTCCAGTGTTCCAAAAGGGGGAATGATCCACATTGACGTAATTAATCACATGATGTCATTCTTAACCTGCTGTTGTCACATACCGGTATCCAACTACCAATCAATCAGCTAAGGGACTTCGTTCAAACCCTCGTCATCCATGTTACATCTATGATGGAAAAGTAACTGTGCAACCTGTTCAGGGGAGACAAACTACTTATGCTGCTGGAACAACAAGAAAATACACACCTAGTGCAAGTGGAAGCAACACGGGGAAACAACGGACTGTTATTTGTTACAATTGCAAAGGGGAGGGTCATATTGCCAAAAAAAAAAAGCAGTGTAGTAAGCCCAAGAGGAAAAGGGATGATAAATGGTTCAACATAAAGTGTGCTGGTTCTAGCTTCAAGCAAATGTGGTCAAGCTTTAATAGAGGAAGAAAATGCATTTTTGGCAGATCCAGGGGACTTCCTGACATTCAAAACCCTCTCAAACAGTCATCACCCATAAATGCTGACTTATCAAGCCGATGAGCTGGTTGGCCTATGACTCTGATATGTGATGATACTCAACTAAGACCAAGATATGATCTCTATGGCGAATCTGTCCAGGAATGGCTCAGATGCACTACTGAGGTATCATTCAACGTGAGCAGATTATGACGTCTTCTGAACAGTCTAATGATGGTGAGTCCAGTCAGAAACTGAAATAAAACTAGTGATAGCATGTGTTTCTTTTTCTCAGACCTGAGTGAAGCACAACAGGAAAACTATCTAGATTCTAATTGGCTACTTTAACAGATGTCCTGATATTATCTATGTTTGAACCAATTAATACCCATTGTGACGCATGCACCAATGTTAATCTGGACTAATAATAAAGTGCCAATATTTTTAAGCTTTGAACTACGAGGCTTGACAGATATAAAGAAGAGGTTAAAGATTTGAGAAGAAATGCAAAATGTTGAAAAATGGTTTTTCAGGATCAATATGAACAGGTATGCGAGATTGTATCGTCTTAAGCAAATCTTTTCGAACAAGTGCAAGAAAAAGGAGTTCTTTAATGAACAACATTTTCTGATCTCAAAATGATTTTAAAAAATGGAAGAAAACAGAAATGTTGATAGAGAATTGCTTTAGAAAAGATAATTAAGCAACTTGATATCATCATTTTCAAAAGAGGTCAATCTGCGAAAAACTGTTCATATGATGACTAATCCAAAATTCTTGTTATGATATTCCACGAAAACAAGCTATCGTTGAAAATCCTTTCTATCGAAGAAAGCTCGGGTGTCAAGCCAAAGCTGTTTATGACGGGATACCATTCTAAAATGGATACTATTGTGATTCCTGATTTCTGATGAAACATTAATCGCTTTGTGACGAGGTCGTTCAATAATTGACTTTTGAAAGGAATAAGATACCATTGTCTTGAGTAAACATAAAGTGAAACACGAAACCCATAATTATGCCATTCTTAATAACGAATTACTACAAACCGATTTGTTCGACAATCTGATTTAATCTATGTGAACATGCCTATAGGAAAGCGAACGACTTCGGTTCCATCTTAGGACCCACCTCATTCTTCAACAACCTCATTATGTTGAGGTTCAAAGAACTTCCTAATTTATTGTAGGTGAATACTAAGCTTGAAAGAGCTTAACGTATCTTACTGGCTTTTTTTTTTTGATCAGGTTGTCAAGGAAAGAAACCCTGCCAAGCTATCACTGGGACGTGGGGGTTTGAACATACAAAGGCTTGTTTTCGAGATGAAATCATCCCGTTTATAAAAGACTTTAAAGATATCTTCAATAACTTCAACAATACTTGGCTTGAAGAACTTGCAGATGTCCAAAAAGTATTTTATCAAATGAAGGCTGTCGGAACGATCATCGCTGGATGTCGAAAACTTTCGACGTTAAATTGAATCTAAGTTTTGAGTGAAAATGAACGGACTTCTTGGCACAAGCCTTGATAATGGATTGTAAAAATGTTGGTGAATTTGTCTCCATGACTGAAGGTTGAAACTGTGTTGAATGTCAATGGTGTCTTAGAACTCAGATGAGCTTACTCAATTATAAGGATTTTGTTGATCAAAGTTACTTACGATAAAACTTTGTTAAGAGTTTTCGACTCACTTGAAAAACATTGCTCACTTGGAAGAGCTGATTCTCACTTAATCAGGAAAATTTTCAACTAGAAGAAAACAGTGTTTTAATATCAAAATGCTCAAGTTTTACTCTAGTTGTTTGCATTAAGTGAATTGAGGGCTCAGTCTCAAGCAAAGACACAGTCATTGTCAATTAAAGAGCAATTTAAGTCTCCTTAAATGGAAATGTGGATGATAGTACAGTCAAAATGGACTTGGATGAAATTGAGACTCTTTACATTGAATTGGGAACTAGAGTGTCAAAACATGTTGCATGAGGAATAAGCATTTGAAACTAGACTTATAAGCAACTTTATGACTCGGTATTAAACCAAAAAGTGTTCAATCAAAAGAACAATACGTGATGCGTAATCAAGCAAGTCAATATAAGTCTGGCGGAATTTTTGATTAAATGGCAAAACATCAGGAACAGGTTGTTGGTCCTTAGCAACCCTTAAAAATGAGTTAAGGGAACTTTAAAGAAAATAGCTGTAGATATGGAGGCTATTGAGACCCACTTGTTGATCCCAAATGTGTCTAAGGATAATATGGAACAAATCAGCCAAATTGTTTGAATAAAAGGACTGCTCACTCTCATATTTAAAAAATCTCAGGAAGAAGCTTTGGTCCTTAGCGATATAGTCGAACATGTAAAAGCATAATTATCCTTCAGATTCACTTTTAGAGTCTGCCTTTAGGTTACCTAAAGTCATCCAAGGATTTTCGTTTCACTCTTAAGTAGATCTTGCTACCTTGCATCAACATAGTTGGTCATCAATTAGTTGAGGTTTACAAGGAAAAAAGACAAGAAAAGTTAGTTTGCCGAATCACTCACATCCACAGAACACAAAAAACAGACTCGACTTTGCAATGTAACACGCTGTGTGTTGCATTCTACTGAGTTAAAACTTTCTACTAGTGCTTGCGGTTCAACAGACTTCGAGGCCAGTATATACCAGGAATGTTTTTGGATTCAGCAAACACCAAGTCGTAATTCGAATAGTATAAAGTAGAAGCTCACCCTCAGGAACGGTTTTAATAAATCTAGTTTGAAATAAAAGGAATGTACGGTTAAAGTTAATGGATTTGAGTTTGTGCAGAGATTCCAAGAAACAAAGATGATTTGATATTGTCTGTGTTAACGTAATGATTGCATGTCTGTTTGATTATTTGTGATGTTTCTATTCTAGGAATGTTATGAAATTTCGTGCCTTAACTAAGAGCAAAATCTAAGAAAGCTATTTGGAAACCAACAGGAAAAGTGTTCACTCAGATAGGATATATTTGGAGACCTACCGGTCGGACCTTCACTATTGTAGGAAATGCGTGCCCTTTAACTAGGATTACCACTTACTAATGAAGTGCCTTCTAGGAAACCAATAGTTATAGACTCTGAACTCACCCATAACTGTGGTTAAATTGGTATATCAAGGAAAACCTAGAAGAATAAGAATATTGTGTCCGTTAGCAAAAACTCAAGGTTATAAAAACCAAGTCTGCTAAAAAACAGGAACACCAGTACTCCTGGGGATACACCAAAAACAATATTCTATCTACTTCTCTTATGAATGCAGGTTGGTCCAAATCGTCCTCTGGTATTTGGCCTCGGTTTGATCGAAGCACCTGACCGGAGATCGCTCTCAGAATCTCACCAATTTAATCAGTAAATTTCTTGGGTATCGTCAAATTCGGAAATGATCAAGTTGCAAAGATATAGGTCTATGGAGACTATCAGATTGGGAATGTTATATTCACGGGTTTATTACGTTGGGGACTTGGGTTAATCTATTTTCTGTGGGACAATTCTTGATTCCAATCTCGAAGTGGCTTTTCGGTCTTCAAACAACATGCTTCATTCGCAATCTAGAAGGGTGTTGATTTGTGACGGGATCTCGAGGGGATTATCTTATACCTCTCACTTGGGATTATGATGGCATCTTCTCCAATCTTGTTAATTCGTCAAAGGCGTCTCAAAACCATGTCTTGGTCTTATGGGCATCGTGTTTATCTCACTGGAACTTTTGGTGCTATCAAATCATCTTGCAAAGGACGACTGACATTGTTCGAGGTCTCACTAAGCTCAAGTTGATAGGATCACTTTTGTTTTTCATGGCATTAGCAAAAAAAGTTCAAAGAAACCACAAACCCAAATCTGAAGATACCAATCAAAGAAAAAACTCTATTTGTTGCATATGGATCTGTGTGGGCCAATGCGTGTCCGCTGAGTGTAATGAAGAAGTAAATCCTCGTTATTGTCGATATGACTACTCTCGATTTACAATGGGTAAAATGATTTGCGATCATTAAGATGAAGCTCCTGTTTATATTATCAACTTTTGAAGTTGATCCAAGTACGACTTAAGGAAACTGTCCGTCGCATTCTGTAACAGATAAGTGGAACTTGAGTTTGTTAATCAGACATTGCGTGCAATTATTATGAGAAGGTTGGCATCCTCTCATGAAACATCAGTTGCTCGCTCTCCACAGCAAAACGGTGTGTTCGAAAGATGAAATGTTACGCTAATTGAAGCAGGACGCACTATGTTAAATTTTATGCAAAAGCTCCTTTATTTCTTGGGCCGAAGCGGTTTGCCACAGCCTGTTATACCCAAAATCGTTTCCAGTACGTCGTTGTCTCAGTACAAAACACCATACGAGCTTGTACACAACAAACCTCCCGTTTCTATAATATCATTCATGTGTTTGGTGCACTTTGCTTCCCAACGAATGATAGCGGATTTTGGGCAAGTTTACATACCGAGGCTTGAATTGAGTAGTTTCTATTGGATATACACCATGAAGAAAGACATTCGAATTTACAACAGACGTACCAGACGAATAATTGAAACAATTCATGTTGACTTTGATGAGCTGACCGCGATGGCTTCTGAAACAACAGTTAGGACCCGTCTGAAGGAATATGACTCCTGTATAATCAGTCAGGACTGTTACCAAACCCTCCTTCTTCAACACCATTTGTACCATCCTTCGAGATCTGACTGGGATTGTTGTTTCAACCAATGTTTGATGAGTTCACCTTCACGTCCCACGCCCCTATGTTGTTTACCAAGCACCAGAAGTCATTGCTCACTATTCTGAAGGAGTTGCACCTGATCTTGCTTTTGTGTCAAACTGGCTCACCTTCCTCAAACTACAGTTGATCCAAGAGGCCCATCACCAAGTAACTCTCATACAAACACAAGATACTCAAAACTCCTATTATATGTCTCATGATGTTGAAGAAGATACTCTGATATTGAAAGTTGCACTTATGGTAATGATCCGTACTTCGGTATTCAATTCAGAACGTTACTTTCTGATCAATTCTTCATTGTGCAGCACGTGTTATTCACTACATTGTGCCTTTGATTCACATGTTCATGACACAATTAGCAATATGGACGAAGGATCACCCACTTGAGAATATAATCGGTGTCTCGACAGACCACGTTTTCCACACGGGACTACAACTCCTATGAACAAGACTTATTCTGCTACCTATGATGCTTTTAACATCAGTTGAACCCAAGAACTACAAAGACGCTATTAACTCAGCATGTTGGATTGAAAGCTATGGCAAGAGGGAACTCATGAATTAGTGAGTAATGTCTGGGGTCTTGGGAATCTTGTTCCTCTCCTGACAAAGCATTTGTCATCTCTCTATGTGGATCTTTAAGTTGTGCTTGTATGAGTTAGAGGTATTCGTGGGAAAAAATAAGGCTTGGTTGGTCGCTCTGTGGTTATCGCCAAGAGGCGGGGATCGATTTCGATAAGAGTTCATTCGCTCCTGGTTACAAGATTAGAGGCTATACGATTTTTTCTAGCGTTTATGCTCACATGAACAATGGTCTTATTAAATGGATGTGATAGACTGCGTTCTGAATGGGTAATCTACGCGAAGACAGTTTATGTTAGCCAACCGGACGGATTTGTGGTCCAAGACAAAACCTAACTACGTCTACAAGCTTAAGAAAGCTCTTTATGGTTTGAAACGAGTCCACGTGCGTCGGTATGATATGTTGTCTTTATTCTTGTTATCCAATGACTTCTCCAAAGAGCTCAGTGGTTCCATTCTCTGTTCAGATTCGTAGAGAAGGCAACGAACTCCTACTGGTTACAAATCTATGTCGATGATCTTATCTTTTGCCGAATCTACATCTAAACTTTGTGATCTATTCGCATAAAAAATAATGTGTTCAAAATTCAAGAGTCGATGATGGGTAAAATGTCTATTTTTTCTTTAGGACTACAGATTTCTGAAAGTCTAGAGGCATCTCTAAACCAATCTAAATATGCTCTTGTATCACTAAAGAATATATTGGCTTTGAATCTTGTGACCCAGGGGGATACTCCCATGGTGGGAAGTCTAAACATGGATGAGGATAAAGGATGGGAATGATGTCGATCAATCACACTATTCGTGGTGGATTGGCACCCTCCCTTTATCTTACAGCCAGTAGACCTCACCTACAATTGCTATATGCATGTGTGCCCGGTATCAGGCTGGTCTACCGGAAAAAAAAGCACCTATACTGCGGTAAAAAGGATCTTTCGATTCTCAATAGAAAATGTACAATCGGGGTCTTTGGTATCCGTAAGGATTCTTCTTTGCACTAACAGCATTTGCTAGATGCGGATCACGCTGGTTTGTCAAGATTACACGCGTTAGCAATTCTGGCACAGCATAACAACATTTTGGGTGATTAGACTTGTAATGTGGTAGCTCTAAAAGGCGGAGGAAAAGTGTTGCGATATCAGTATGGCGAAGTTGAATATATTGCTTTGTCCGGCTGTTGTGCTCAAGTCCTTTGGATGAGATCACAACTTACCGACTATGGCCTTGGATTCAATAAAATTCCAATGTACTGTGATAACAATGTGTGTGTGTGTGTTGCTTATGCAGCCGTGCAACAACGTTCAACATTCCAGTTCCAAAGGCATATAGAATCGGTTTCATATTCATCAAGCGAGCATGTTGAGAATGATGTGATATCGAGAACTTACTTGAGTAATAGAATTTCAATTGGCGGACCATCTTCACTAAAGCTCTTGGCGAGAAAGAATTGAATTTTTATCAACAAGCTGGGAATGCGGAGTTTTACGCCAGAGACTCTGAAACAATGGCGATGAAAATTTGATGAATAGTGGTGGTACCTATTCAAATATCCTGTATAATAAGTAAATACTTTAAATCATAGAAACACAAAAAGATTTTTCATTTTCATTTTTTATTTTTCTAAAATTTTATAAAACCAAAAGAGAAAAATATAAAATCAGAAAAACCAAAAAGATTTTCATTTTATATAAACTTTTCAAAAACAAAGTAAAAAATTAAAAAATGAGAAAAATACAAAAAGAAGTTTTACAATGGCATGTCTTCTGAAATCGATAACATTTACGGTCTTAGAAATGTCATTCAACAATGATACAAGCCTGTAAGAAGTTTCGAGCAGTAAGTTTCAAAATGTTTTTTCAAAACATGGCACATGGTGGCTATTATTTCAGATAGGAAACACCGGTCATCATTCTTAAAGGCAAATATTTCAAAAAGAAATTCTTGTTCCTCTCAACGGGAATTTATTTCCTTGGGCATGGGTCTACTTTATGATCATGCAAAGCTTGTGAATACTTTGCATTCACAAACCATGCTTCCTATAATACAGAAGTGTACGTTTCAGTGCATCTATGGAATAAATAAGAGAAATCTTATTTACGTCTTCGGTGTTGTTGTTTGTCACATAAAAAAATTCATTTCCATCAGCTGAATAATATTGTTTCAAGATACATTTGACCTCTCAAACAATGTCTACAGCTCTTTAAATAGAAAACGGGTAATTGTTTGAGGGAGAGAGAATGTCAAATTTATTTGTCATGATAAAATGAGCTGTTAAAAGGGAAAAAGATTTTAAAACAATAACGTAATATCTCTTGATAGAAAGTTAATTAAGTTTAACTTGTTTGAGCCTTATGTGTTACTTGTTTATGCCTTTAGGGTGTAGTTTGATAAATTATGTCTATAAGGTATGAGAGTATAAAATCATTAAGGATATGTGTGTTATTTGTTAACTTGGAATATACCTTATAAAATCCTAATTTGAGATTAATAAGTTGTGTTAAACATCGAGGGGCCAAAAATGTGTCAAAATTAAAAAGGGTTAATACTCATACACCCCTACCCGTCCCCTATCATTGTTCACCACACTCTCACACTACTCAAACACACACTCGAATCGACTTCTCATCTTAAAAGGTCAATCTCGTAAATAAGAGATTTATCTTGTGCAAGTATGTTAATTCCTAGTGTAGATTTTTGGTGAAAAAATAAGATGTGCTCGGAGTACAAAATTTCTCGCAGGAATTTCTTAGTAAATTCAAGTAAACTTGTCTAAATAATTGTACTCGGCACCATATTATAATCCCTCACAACGTTAAGGTCGCAGCTTAGATAAAACAGTTTCAATCTCGCTAGCATATATCATTTTGTCCCCGAATGGTTAATCAATTGATATCCAAAATATCAAGGGATTAACATTTTGGATAAGAGGAGAAAATGTGATTAACCTGGACTTAATGTATATTGACATAAGTGATCAAATAAAATGGACTCAATGCACTTCACACCCTAGCATGTACTACGACTTACGAATGCTCTTGTTAAGGGGGAGCTTTAGTGATGATGAAAAAACTCATCTAGTTGTAATTCTTTTGATATTTATATCAAACACTTTGATTGAAAATTTTCAATGTTTTGGCATGGATCGTGTTCATGATGACAAAATACCCAAAATGACCCGCCATGTTCTTAATTTATGAAGGATAGGCGGTTAGGCTTAGGTATTCAGATCCCTATGTCCAGCCAGAACCGGAGCGGATCTACCCCTGGGATATCACTAGTTAGTGTACGGAAGTCCTTAGGTATGATTAAAAAGGAGAAAATGTGTGAGAATAGGGAATAATGCCGACTGAGATGGAGCTAACACTGGAACAAACCCAACAAGGTATTAGTTATGAAGTCTTGGTAAGCATTGAAGGGGTTGAAGAATGAAAAAGAAATGTAAGGTAAAATGGTGAAAATACTGAAGCCCTCATATTCTTAGGCAGAAGAACCGGGTCAATAAAAAAACAAACAAATATGCTGTCAGAAAACTCAGGTTGCTAGTCTGACATGGAAAGGACAGTCATGGACCCAGGTGACGTATGCACAACCCTCCCTAGCCACTTCAAGGGCTCTCAAAGACTCTTGTTTTCATTTCTCACAGAGTTTACACGCCATTTTCTATCGACTTTCTCACTCGATGGTAGTTGTTATTGAATAGGTCGTTTAGGCAGTCTGCTCCAGCCTCCGATCACTAAATTAAAAGTGCACTATTGAGTCTAGAGCCAAAAAGATCCCCACTCCATTTAATTCCTTAGGACATTGTCATATCTTAGCTTGTTATCTCACAACAATGTGACATTCAAGTAATATCATTTAGAAGTCCTACGCAAGTTTCTTATGATTTTGCCAGAACATCGGCTGCTAGTGATACTTAGGTATTCACAATGAAGATGGAAATCCTGTTGGAGCCAAACATGAGATACAAGCTCATGGTAGGTTAACTTGTGGATTCTTTATGAATCAAAACCTGTGACAACTGGAAAGATAAACGATGGTGCGATTCTATAAGAATCAAACTTGTTTCGGGAAATGGATCAACGGTTGCTAATGAATTTTTAAAATGATTAACACTCTCGTGTGTCACAAAACAATTTTGTAAGTGAACTACACCAATTGATTTTCAAACAATTTTCTATATCAATCGGTGAGATAGTAACTCACTGTTCACTTTATGTGCTGTCTGCTTTGTGATGTTCCGCATTATGAGAACATGCTGTGTACGATGAATCTAATGCTTATGTGTTAGAAGAAAGATTCAATACTTCAGCTTGGAAATCATGTCAAGATGAATTCTTCTTCAATAGAATCTATTCTGTTCCACAGGTCGATCCTCAAAGATCTGCAAAGGTTTCTTCAACAAACTGGTGGAATGACAAAGCCATGGGCATATTCGTCCCCGCTATATTGAGATGTTTTTGCAGGCGATTTAAAGATGGCTAATGGAGGTCCCTGATTCCAGCTGGCTCGCAAAAAAAGGGTTCCATTGCCACATGCTTATACCCTACCAACAAAACATTAAAGACATCATGAAAGCTCAAGTACATGTTTCAAGACTTCTGCTACTCTGATACTGCACGTCCTTCTTGAAGTGACGAAGTGTTAAAGTTAAAAGAACTTCAAGAAAGATGCAACATTAAAGCTTTCCAACGTCCAATTCAAGTATGCGAGATCTTTGATGTATGAGACATTAACTTTATGGGCCCGTTCCTATCTTCTTGAGGGAACAAGTACATTCTCGTGGTCGTTGACTACTTGTCTAAATGGGTTGAAGCAAAAGTGCTCCCCACTAATGATGCCCGAGTTGTCATAAAATTTTTGAAATCTCTTTTTGCCCGATATAGAACTCCTCGTGCTATAATTAGTGATTGTGGTACTCACTTTTGCAATGACCAATTTGCAAAGGTCATGCTTAAGTATGGAGTTACCCACCGTCTTTCTACCGCGTATCATCCACAAACTAGTGGACAAATAGAGGTTTCAAATCGTGGTTTGAAACGTATCTTGGAAAGGACCGTAGGCGAAAATCATGCTTCATGGTACGATAAGTTGGATGATGCTTTATGGACCTTCCGTACCGCGTTCAAAACACCCATCGGGTGCACTTCTTATAAGGTTGTGTACGGAAAGGCTTGTCAACTTCCTATCGAGCTTGAACACAAGGCCTAAAGCATTGCAATTTTGATCTTAAGTCCACGAGTGATCACCGGAAAGTTCAAATGAATGAATTAAATGAACTCCGGGATCAAGCCTACGAGAACTCTTTAATCTACAAAGAGAAAACGAAGAAGATTCATGACTCCAAGATTAAGAACCGCGTTTTCAACGTTGGTGATCGAGTTCTTCTCTTCAATTCTCGATTAAAGATTTTCTCGGGCAAGCTCAAAACCCGTTGGACCGGACCGTTCATCGTTGCTTAACTCTTCCCTTATGGAACCGTCGAGTTATCTCAAACCGACGGACCAAACTTCAAGGTGAATGGTCATAGACTTAAACATTATTTTGGAGGGGACATACCACCTATGGTTGTCCCGGATCTCCAAACTTTCCCCATGGACCACTAAATTCGGGGTCGAGTCAGGCTCGTGACTCAGTTAACAAAAACAAGGGCTCCGTGGGTGGCAACCCATGCATATCCGTAATAGTACTAGTATAATATTTATGAATAAGTGTGATGTGAGGAGGCTCGCCTTTTCCTTTCTCGTGTTTCGTGTTTTGTGGTTTATGTCCAGGATCGCCCCGGATTATGAAGACACTTGTGCTTGTGGTTTTGTCCATCATCCACTCGATCTTTAATCCTTCACATGCCTATTTATGGGAATCCGATATCTGAGATCTTATTGATTTAACGTTTAGCTATTAGCATACTTAATAAACGGCTTTAGATTTGTGTAGAGACCCCTTAATATTTGGATTATGCCTTGAAATTAGTATGGGGGTAACAGTCTCACATTGAGGACAATGTGTAGTTCTAGTATGGGGGGGAGGATCTTTCGATTCGATCTTACTTGTATTTTCCTTGTCTTTACGTAACCCGTTTTTCCACCAAAAATAGCAAAAATATGCAAAATTTAATTTTTTTTTCAAAAAGAGAATTAAGGTGGGTTGACCTCAATGTTTTGTATTTTTTAAGGAATAAATTTTGGATGATCGAGCATGTTGGCTTAGCTTGCCCCTTAAACTTATATAAATTTAAGCTTTTGCTAGTCTTTTGTATAAGAAGCTTTAAACGCGGAATTTAGCCTGAAAAAGCCAAGAGTTTTGCAAAGCCTTCCCATGATGGACTGTAAATATGCAAGCTGTTTTATTAGCCTAAGCAATTCGTGGATTTTTTTTATTAAGATTTTAACTTTGCGAAGAACGAAATATGATGAGTTTTATATAAGTTAGATTGCTTAAAACATAGTTTAGTTGGATCTCTTTAAGGCTCATAGGAGGTAATTGGTAACTTTTTGCTCCAATCACTTATTAAACATATATAAAGGTGTGAAAGAAATAAAGTTACTTTATTTGGGTTTTTGCGATTCTTAGTTTAATCACTTGTAGAGATTCCTTGGTTGAAATTACGGGTACACATCGAGGTTTTGTCCAGTGTTGGGGGGAAATAGCTCCTAGAACATGGTCGGTCGCATACCGATGTGGCAGTAGGTTTAAAAGACCACTAGATTTGACATTTGAGGGCTATACTAATAAGTTATGTAATAAACCGAAGCGAAAATATAAGACTATCTACCTCTTGTCAGTTCACACCGGAGGGTGGAGTTGAATTATTAATAACTGTGGGCTGATAAAAGTTTATTACATCTTTGCTGGCTCAAACCGTGTTGCAGTCTTCTAAATAAGGCACTCAGTAATAATCCAAGGACTGATAAAAGTTTGTCTCGCATCTTGCACGGCTCCCAACCGATGTTGCTTCCTTCTAAAAGGTCGAGGACGGAGGAAATTTCGAGGTCGAAATATGTGTGCTGCATTTGCGCGGCTCACAACCGATGT
Organism: Tanacetum coccineum; assembly: GCA_026074375.1. NCBI lineage: Eukaryota > Viridiplantae > Streptophyta > Magnoliopsida > Asterales > Asteraceae > Tanacetum > Tanacetum coccineum. Next base: position 16,991 of record BQNB010096307.1, read on the forward strand.
TGCAGCCTTCTAAAGGACCAAGGTTTAATAATGTTGCAATAATAATAATAATGCCAACTTTCGACTCCGGGGTTATCTAAAAAGGATAACCCCTAAATCATGCGAAATTAGAACCTTATTCTCACTATATCGTCTCTTTAGGAAAGGATTTCAAACTAATTATGGTCTAAACCGGATTTACATTATATGAATAAGACATTAATTTATTTGTCACCAAATAATAATAATAAAATCTTTAAAGGATTTAGGAAATAAGGGAGCAGAAAGTAGCTATGCATTCACAATCAGCATTTATGAGTAGTGTTAGCATCCTAACTTGTATTTAACAATGATTTCGTTTTTAAGCTTGGTTTGGGGCGGGTGAAAAATCAAGGACGATGAATTTATCCTTTTATTGTTTCTTGTTCCGTGGAAAGTTATGTTATGTATGAATAATAATAATAAATGGTTAAACGGGGTGCTTTTCAAAACTAGTAATTTCTTAATCCCCTTAGATGAACACTTAGCTACTTTTCTAAGTAATTAGTCTAAGGGGGTGGAAATTTTTAGTTTTCTAATTTTGTATTTATGGACAGTATGCGTTGAGGACACGGACACAGCTTAGTATGGGGTGATTTGGTATGTGCTTAAATACACATCTTTTAGCCTAATAAATACGAGCTAAAAAGCCCAAATAAATACAGAAAAAATGCATTGTATTTCGTTTGTATTGTGAAATTGTGTCTTGCGGGTGTAATGGATATTGCACCAAAAAGGACAAAAACGATAGCAAACAAAATCCGGGCAGGCATCGGGAATGGAATAAGAGTACAAAAATCGAAGCCGAAGGTGAAGTTATTCTTGAGTCTTAACCAAATTTTAATCGATTTATCCTTTACCCTAGAGAAACCCTAAAACAATTTCACGTTAGTCCGAAATCTAACAACACCCTGTATTACCCTTACTCCCGAGTTAACCCTATAAATCCTTTGACCGGCCCATACTTAATTATAAAAACCTAACCCAGGTCATAAAAGCACCAACACCCCAAATCCCTGGTCAACATAAAACGGCCCAAATATCCGTATTCTCTCTTCGCCCTTCGTCCTATAAAATTACCCTGACACAATTTAACCATGATTAAATGAAAAAAAAATTAACCTTCCAGAAGCTCAATGACGCATGCAATGGAGTTGTCTTGCCAAGTATGTTAACAATCCATGCTAATCATTAGGAGAAATGGACGTGGCACTCAAATCAAGGGTTCACAATGATTGCGTGAAGAATAATCATGATTGGATGGAAGAGATTGAAGAGAGAGGAGCGTTTTAGGATTCTGGATCCTTCCTTTGAGCGTTATAAAAGGAGAGCTCCTCACACACACAAGGGCGTCTAGTTTTAGCTTAATTTTAGCTTATTAATGTAATTTTTAGCTTATTGTTCTTTTTAATGTATTTTTACTCTTAAAATCTTGTAAACGTTTGAGTTTTAATAAAATTATCAGCTTATTTCAATTGTTCTCTTCAAATTTGTTTTAATTAATAAACTTTTATTAAGCAATGTTTGGTGTTATCACTTAATAAGCTCAATTAAGCTATCTTATACTCAGTTTAGCCCTCAAAAGCTAAACTGGGATTAGTTATTAACCTCAAATCTCAACTAAATATTCCTCAGCTTAATTTTGGATGATAAGCCAGACAAGGAAAGGCTTATAGACCTCACAAGCTTATCTATGATAAGATGGAGCTTGTAGATCTAGCTTATTAAAGCTTAATTAGTCTCTGTTTAGCTGGGACAAAGGTACTTGTCATTTTCACTTTAATATTAGCTCATTTTTCTGTTTTTGCTTATTACTGCTTATAACTGCTTATTCTCTGTTTCTATTTGCTTAAATATGCTTATTAATGTTACTCATTACCTATTCATGCTTAGTCATAGCTTAGATCTCTTTTGAGCTCATTGTTTTTCATTAAAAACATTTTACAAACGCCAAAAATATGTTAAGTATTCAGCTTATGGAATTTATGCTTAGTTGTGGTTTAAAATCACGCTTAAAAGATCTTCAAAAACTCATTAAATCTTAATCTGATTAGCTCTTTATAACTATAATCTGATGTTTAAGCGTAATTAAGTTTTAAATTCATTAAGGGTGTTTGGGCAAGCAGACGTACTAACTTGAGTTGTATGGTGAATCACTTTTGTCCTTTAATCTAAATTTGACAAGCTCAAATTAAGCTAATAAGTCAGCTTTTATGAGTTTTTAAAAGGTTAAATTTAGTTTTAAGGTTTAACCTAGTTATAGTATGAATCTGTGAGTTTTTGGATTATCATATCAGCTTATCTGGTTGGATCTTGTTTGAGTGCTTGTTAGAATCATTTTCATGCTTGATTTGAGTCTTATAATGCAGTAGAATAGCATTGGATAAGTGTGCAATTATTCTTTTGAATTTAGTAGGTCATGGTATCATTTTTCAAGTTTTAAAAGTTCAATTTTCAAAAGCAATATTAGATAAGTTTAAGTCTGTTTTAAGGTCTGATTTTAAAAGTTTAAGTTTTTTGGACTTTAAGCCTATTCTGTTTTAGCTTATTTTCAGTTTTAAACTTCATTAGCTAGCTTAAATTTAGGTCTGCAATTGCTTATTTTGACTTTCAAAACCAAAAAGCCAAAAATAGTGTAAACTGCCTGAGCAGCTTTTTCATTTAGCCTTCTCTTAGCTTATTTGATTTTCAAAATACTTTTTGATTGTTGATTTAGATAGTTTTTAGCATAAGCTTTAAGGTTTTACAAGTCATTTTGCCATAAGGTTCTATTTAGTTGCTTTAAAAATAAGCTTAAAGTAGCCATTTTCCAAAAGCAAAAGTCCGTACATACTGATTGTAATCAGTATATACTGACCTTTCTAAAAAGCTTTTTTTCTAGCTTATTTGGTGGTTCAAAATTCTAAATTCTTGCTTATTTGGGTAATTTGGTTATGGAACATTATTTGTTTTAGGTTTTTAAAGTCTGGATTAATCTTATTGAAGCTTATTTGTGTGTTAAAAGTAGTGATAAAAGTTGTGTTTCCCCTTTTAAGTCAAAAAGTTGAGCAAACTGTTTGAGATCTTAATAAGCTTATCAACTTATTTTGTGTGCTAAAATTTGGTCACTTGAGCTTATTAGGTCTAGCTTATTGTTTGTGTATAGCTATTTGAGCTTAATTCAGGCTTTATAGTGTGCTTATATCTAGCTTTTTAGGTCTAGGTAGTTATAGGTTTTCAGCTTATTTGCTTTGAATTTGCTTATTAAGTCCTATACACTTCACATAGTTTTGCTTATTAGTTAACTATTAGTTTTCAAAATCTGTCAACTTTAGATTAGCTTAATATAGCTTTTTAGTGAGTTTAAAAAAAGTCTTAGTTATAAAATTTGCTTATTTTCATTAGTTCTTTAAGTTTGTGCAAAAAGTTTTCAAAAATAATTTTTTTTTGCAAAAAGGGAAGCCACAGGTTCGAACATGTGACCTCCCTCTTAGCACACATATGCCTCAACACTACAGTAAACCATCTGCCCTTGGGACTTTTTCGAATATAACTTGCAAAATTAATTACTTAAGGTCACTTTAGGTTTAGCTTATTCAATCTTATTTTCTTATTTACTGCTTATCCTTTAAGCCATCTTTTGTGTTTTTATTTTTCTTAGATTCTACATTGTATAAAGTACTTTTCATAATTTTTCTAGAATTTCTAGGATTAGTTTAGTATTTTTAATTAATTTTCTAGATTAAAATTGTTTTTAATTCATAATAAATAAAATAAAAATCAAAAAAATATAATTCTTTTTTTGAAAATTATTTTTAGTCATTTAGGATTTTTAGAATTAAAATTTGAGTTTGTAAGGTTAAAATTTGAATTATTTGCTTATGTGTCGCGTTTTAGAATTCCCGTTAACGTTTTAACTTTAAATCTTTAATTGCCTTATTTGTTTGCTTGCTTTTAGTTGCTTTTGTGCTTAATTTTTAGAAGTAGAAATCAAAATTCAAAATACTTGATATTCAAGCATCAAACAAAATACTTTCGTGAAATTCAAATTCACTTCTCGTCAGGATACGACACTCGGGAAATATACTATTGTTTGTCCTCAAGCAATTTTATGTTTTACGGGAAACTTACTATACTATAATTAGTTTGAGATATTTAGGATATATATTCAATTATATATAGACTATTTGGATCGAATCAAATGTCTATAGTAACTAAGAAATACTTTATCACGAGTCTATAACCCCCTCCAACCTTTGTTTTAGACATAAACAATAAAATAACTACCATATCATAGAACGTAGGAATGTTTGCGTTCAAAGGATCCGGGCGGGCTAAATCATCAACATGGAACTGGTTAAGGAGATAGGAGAGATTATTGGGATATCATGGAACGAGGCCAAGAATGAGAAGAAGGCAGTGAGTGCAAAAGTGGCGACTGAAAAGAAAAATGGATAGGAGGTATCACCAGTATAGGTACGTGCTCTATGCCTCTATATTCGGTTAGTATAGTTTGATTATGAATTTTATCTCAATTAATATAAGGGGTATTGGTGAGGCCAGTGGTGGAACCAGGATAATAGGTCGCGGGGGGTAATTTTTTTTTTGAAAATAGCAATAAAATGCGAAGAAAAAGCTAGTATCAAAATGATAAATCGAGTATTTTTACTTAGAGATGAAGGGATTTGTAAGGTTTTAGAGTGTTGAATGTTGGGTTTAAGTATGTGGGTGGGGGCAATTCGAGTTTTTAGTGGAGGGCATTTTCGAGAAAAGGTCAAAAAAATAATTACACTAAAATATCATCTTCTCAGGCCCCCTACCCCTCCCCCCATAATAGTCCACACATGCATCCGCCCCTGGGTGAGGCGGGGAAAAAAGGGTTGGATTAAACCAAACCAAGAAGCGAAATGTGGGGTTGTGGACGAGATTTGCTTAGAATTAGTGATGATGGAATGAAGTTTAGTAACATATATCGATTTCTTTTAAATGAGGAGTTTTGTAATATGTAGTTGTAGCTTTGGAGCAAAAACTCTCACATCATTGTCCTATTATAATTATAAATATACTCATTTGTCGTAAAAAACGCAGTCGTTTTGACATCGGGCTAAAATTGGCACAACTGGCCCAAAGTAAAAAAAACTTTTTCCGCTGGCCCAAAAATGATAAAAGAGAAGAAAATTACAAAATCAACCCTCAACTTTTAACTATTTATGAATTTTTTATATAATAAACTTTATTTATCAAATATACAGCACATATCTACCGATTCATTCAGATAAAAAAATACCCGCGGAAAAATCTTCGAATTGCGAACAAAATGAACTCAATATTGCAATACTTCTGACATACGTACGATTTTTAAAAAAATGTTGAAGTTTAATGTATATATACTTCAAAAATACTTTCAAAACACACCCTAAACTATCTAATAACTTTGAAATAAACGACATGGGTCAGGAACGTACAATTCTGTGAAAGTTTAAATCATATAAATAACCTATACTTTTTGTCATTTATGACTGGATTTCCCATTCATATTTATATTTATATACATACTAAAAGTCGTTCGCTTTATAAATAACGTATCCGTGATTGTTAAAGAAAATGATAACTAAAATAAAATAATATGTTGCATACAAGTCAGCCTCGCTGTAACGGGCAGACACAATCTCACTCAATATTCATTCAAAATTGATTTGCTAAAAAAATATCCCGCAGCAACGTGCGAGTTATCTTGTTATGCTAAAAGATGTGGAATTGGATTTTGGGCCTAAACCATTTCGGGATTGGCTTCCCACCTTTCAAACCCAATCATTCACCTACATTTGACGCCCACTTCTGTGAGACCAAATATACTCTCGGTATATTTTAAAATTAGTAAAGTTACTCTCATTTCATCTTCCCCAACAAAAGAAAAGAAAACAAAACAAAACAATGAGTTCAAACAGTACCTGTATCACCATGAACCGCCTCCATCTATTCTACCAAACAATCAAAATCCTTAACACAATTTCACTAAATTCCCACACAATGTTACTCATTCCTTGTCGTTTCAACAAAACAATGTCACTCACAACAATCAACCACCAACATAGTGTTTTCGATCAAACATCCCTCATTTACAACACCAATCTGCTCTATTTTCTCACCCTCTCTATTTTCTTCCTCCCACTCACCTTCTTCTTAGTCACCATTATCTCCTCTGATGACGTCATCATCGTTCTCCAAACCCTAACCGCTATCTTTTCAACCCTCACTGCAACATCCTTAATCACCTACAGTACACACCAAGCCATCCGCCGTAAACCTATCACCTTCTCATCAACCTTCAATTCACTTTCATCTTCATTCATACCTCTTCTCTTTACTTTTTTACCTGGAATCACTCTCATTTCACTCTTAGTATGGACGTTGTTACGCTTTCATTTCAGGAAAATAACGATATTGTGTTACAGTATGTAGCAGTTGTGAGTTTATTGTACGTGGTGACATGGGGACTTACACCACCAATTGCAATTTTGGAAGCTAAATATGTTTCCAATTCGTTACGTGTGAAACCGTTTTCCATTAAAATCAGTTAGCGTGTTTCTTTGATGTGTGCACTTGGACTTATCGAGTACTTGTTCTTGGTAAATTGCATCTCATTTGAGGAAATTGTTTTCTAGATTTGCTTAAGGGAAAGCAAAGTTTCAGTGTGGGAGGGATTTGATAACGCTCAAATCGAGTATCTTTTGGGAGCGTTATTCATACTTTTATATTAGTAATTTGTCAGTTACGTATGGTTTTTATTAGTCGATTATGTAGAAATATGCTTTCTAGTGTAATTGCAGCCAAATACAAGAAAACAAAAAAAGGAGAGACGAACATGCAGAGATTATCTCAAGTACGAGGAATCCCGTGTCAAATCAAGTGCGGAAGCATCTCAAATAATAAGAAATCTAATTACTCAAGCTTCCAAGACCTGAGAACAAGTTGTAATGAAGATATGGTAAAGTACAAAGACCCACAGCCAAGCACAACTCGAACAAAGAGCCTTAAATGATAGATTCAACAAAACAATTTCACCAGCGAGCACCTAGTCGCCCGGCTGGAGTGTCTGCCGCTTGGCAGGAGGTGTGCCGCCCGGTAGGAGGTGTGCAGCCTGGCAAAAGGTTTTTCCGCCCGGCTCTTGGTGCTCACGTTTTTCTTCTTCATTCTTGAAGACTCATGACGAATCAAGAAGGATCTAGACCCTCTAAACTGACTTTGGACACCTTTTTAGGCCCTGGAACCGACATTAAAAAGTAATATAAATAGGAGACCCCTATGCATCATTTTAACACACACCTCACTATTCTCCAACTCTAAAACCTAGTCCTTATAGCCACTACTCCTCTCCAAA
>BQNB010096308.1:7859-25655 GCA_026074375.1 Tanacetum coccineum
TTTTCCTAACTGGTTTTTCTTGTTGTTTTGGTCTAACAACATCAACTTTAGGAATAGTAGGAACAACAGTTTTCTTTTCTACCACAACAAGAGACTCAACTTTATCCTCATTATCAGAAACCTATTCTTCAATCAAAGGAGCATCAGAATTTTTCTTAGTCTCATTTGAAGAATAATCACAAACACTTTTATTGGCTCTTAATCCATAGCCTTTAAACTCAGGTTGTTGAAACTCCTCAAGACCAGAGCTCGACAAATCAATAGTAAGGGGTGAAAATAAGCTTGTAGGTGGAGGTGCAACTGCATTATAAGAAAAGAAAGTAGGTTTCGGGGGTTCATTGATTAGTACACCCCCGGTGCTGGTAAGGTCTAACCTCGACCAACGAGAGCGTAGCTGCTCGACCTCAGACATGGGGATTATCGGACCGGAACTTTTTTGTTTTGTTTGTTCACCGCGGCACGAAATCATGAAGAAGCTGGAATAACTCAGAAAGAGAGTGGCGCCTAGCCGTTGAGACCTTTTCTATTGTTATCAGATATTTGGCTTCCAATCAATTTATCCAAACTCTTAAAAGCATTTTCAAAATTGTCAATTTTAAACTGATTGCTCTCTTTTTCTTTCTATCTGAATCTTAAGAGCATTAATTTCTGATTCATTAAATAAGGCATCTCTTTTAAGAACAGCAATTTGATCACAAAGCATACCCTCATTTTTCTTGTAGAAGACTAGTCGTTCTTCCACAGAAGCTAAACCTCTTTTGTAATTGGCTAAATTGAACTCTGATTGGTTTAGCTCTATTCTCAAATCATCATATTGCTTTTTAAGAGTTTCATACTTTTTAGACATGATTTAGAACAAGTAGTTACCTTAGAGTCTGAAAGAGCCATAGGAGCCATCTCTTCCTTGTGAGTAAATGATTATTCTTGATAGTTTCTTCTAGATCAAAGTTTCAGAACACCTGCTCTGATACCAATTGTGGAGATCGTTTTGCCCATCTAGGATTAGTTTTACAAACAACATTAATAAGTACAACGGAAATTATAAAGAACAGTAATGTTGTTAAACAAGGTTTTACTACTAAACATTCAGGCCTCCATTAATTTGATTAAAATAAATGGTTACAAACTGTAACAAGGATCCACAATCCTTGAGGCTACACTAACTATCTAATAAACTAACTAATAAGCTAACTAATAATACACACGCTTTCTTTGGTGTGTCTAGACTCTCATTGGAGAGATCTAACTAAGATGGATGTCTAAAACCAACACACCTAATACCCTTTATATAGAGGGATATTAAGGCTTATAAAGGAAGATAATTAATTGTATTAGGAAGCTAATTAAAACTAATTAAAACATTCCTTTATCTTTGATATTCTTTGACTTTTCAATGCTTATCTTCATGGAAATCTTTCAGCTTTTAATTTTTCCATATGTAGAATACCAAGGTGTCATATTAATCCCTTGTTGTTTCATTCGTCTTCATTTAAGCATATGTAGTTTTGTAATCATCAAATCTCAGATCCCAACAAAAGCCTTACCCACGAATGAACCAGCAGTGTATTTCACTTTTTGGTTAACACTACAACCACTCATATCTTGCACATTCTCCATCTTCTCGATCCATCGTGTAAGAACTACAACACCTCCTTTACCATCACATTCCTTAGGGTTATAAGCTAAGATCTCCTTATGTGAACAACCTACCCGGTTGCCATTCACTAACACATTCCCAACATTCTCCTGAACGTTCTCATTAACCACATTACCATTCTGATTTCCAACATTTCCTCAGTTATTAACCTGAGCTAGCATGACGGGTAAGAGGTTCTGTAATTCTTGGGCAATGATTGTTGAGAATTCGGGTGCACCCCTATTGACTCCCTCTACATTCCCATTAACTCCCTCTACACCCTTAACATGGGCAACGTTAGGTAAGTGGGAAGACTCGCATATATATAGAATATCTTACTATATATAACCAGATATACACATAACTCCACCCTACGGTGTCAACATCGATTTGTGTGAACAACATTATCAAGTATGAGTGAGTTGTGATACGCTTATAACTACGTTGGCCACCGTACTTATATTCGCATCCTTTCCCCGTCATATTCAATATTGAGCTCACACATTTCAATGACTGACATAACTAAAGCACCAAACCGCGAACACACAAAAGCAAACGAAAGCGGAACACCGTGCTCATAGATCCTATACGCAACTAAACGACGGATCTTAGGTTATAGTCTAGGCCAAACCACATTGTTTTCTATAACCTGGCTCTGATACCAATCTGTCACAACCCGACAATGGCGGAAACTCAAGAATGCAACATAATGATCAATCATAACACAAGATACAAAATAGAGAAAACTACATTGCATAAACTTCAAGTGCTATGAAGACCATCAACCTCGAACAACCTCGAGTGATGTCCCAAATCGCAACTAAAATCCATAATCTCTTACAATTATTCAAATGCCCTCACAGGGGTCCATAATCCAAACTTAATCCAAAACATCCAATTACTAGAACCAAACAACAAGCAAGCAAGACTTCAAACGAAATTCCACTCGGGATACTTCTAAGTCTGCTATAACAATCACCAAACTACTCTTCTTTCACTTCACCTGAAAATGATACTTGAAAACGTCAACAATAATGTTGGTGAGCTCGTAGGTTTGACCTTAAACCAAAAGATGTGCCAATATTTCAACAGTGGAAAATAATGCTATATGACAGTAAATATATGCAAACAACCTTAGCATCACCGCTAATCAATAACCATATTTTGAATCCAAAGCACTTGGCCACAACAACTTGAAGCAGCTACATATTCAGCCTCTGTTGTGGAATTAGCAACTACAGTCTACTTCTTGCACTGCCATGAAATCAATCTACACACAAGAAATTGACAACCTCTTGTTGTAGACTTCCTATCCAAGCTTGCTCCAGCATAATCACTATCAATGTATCCAAATCAAAAGGTGAATCTTTTGGATACCAAAGGCCCAATTTAGGTTGACCTTTTAAGTATCTAAAAATTCTTTTCACAGCATGAAGATGTGACACTTTTAGGTTGACTTGGTATCTTGCACAGGCACACACTGCAAACATAATATCAGGTCTTGAAGAAGTAAGATACATCAATGAACCAATCATTGATCTATATAAATGAACATCTACTGTTTTCACCATCTTTGTCCTTGAGCAAATGCTTTTGAGTTTCTATAAGTGTGCTTGCTTTCTTGACATCAGTAAAACCAAATTTCTTCAAAATCTCAGGCATGTACTTGTCATGACTGATAAAAATCACATCCCTCCATCTGCTTTACCTGTAGTCCCTAAAAGATGTGAGTTCACCCATAGAACTCATTTGAAACTTCTTATGCATCATCTTCTCAAACTCAGTGCATAATGACTTCTTTGTAGAGCCAAAAATGATTTAACGTTTTTACATTTTTTTATTATTAAAACATCGAGAGGTCAAATAATATAAGTAATGTTTTTAGACATTATTTGTATTAACACTTCGGAAGGCCATCAACTAAGTCTTGTTTAGTAAGATAATTAATGGTGCCGAAGTTCAGGTGAGAAAGTATACAATGGCATAACCATGATTTTGTTGATGTAGCTTTGGACATTAGGCAGACGGGAGATGAAGCTGCCATGTTAAAAATGGAGATGGTGCAGAGATTAGAATCACAAGAACCTGTTAGCAGGTCTTCACCTTCCAATTTCCAAACAAAGCAAGTGTTAGATCAAAAGGCTACTTCTAGATTCACATCGCAAAATTGTCCAACAGAGAAAAGGTTATGTCCAAGGCCCTCAACATAGTATACGTGACATATTGTGAGGTTTCCCTGAACATAATCTCCATATCATATGATTGCTGCAAAGTGGTCATTTCCGAAGCGGATTGTTCCCATAAATTTCCCTACAAAATTTCTCAGCAGTTTAAGATTGTCAGTCATATGCTTCGAGCACCCGCTATCAACAATCTAAAGGATTAGTTAGATCACCTGCACAACATGAGGAAAATTCGAATGGAAGAGTGGATAATTTGGCTACCTATTTTTGTGTGGTAACCGGTGTTTTAGAGTGAGTTACGATACCAACTCTACTCTTATTACTCGAACATGGTGTTGTTGTGCAGTTAGCACTAGTGGCCAATTGAAACTTGGTTATATTAAAACAGTCTACACTATTCCTACTCATTTGGATTTTGGTTTTCATGTAAGTTCTAAGTGTCCTATGTTGTCTAGATTCTAGAGTTAGTGGTGAAACATGAGAGACCTTATTTGTTGCTTTGGGGGGTTAACAACACTAAACCTAGATTTTAAAACTACAGGAGTAGCTCCTAAATTACTAGATTTTGCTCTTCAATGCTACTAGGCGGAAACAAGTCCCTTTTTAATTTAGAATTCACAAACAAAGCATATCAAACGACACATTTATCATGAGAAATCATAAAAACATCTTTGCCACATGAAACACATACTAGATTCAAACCATCATTCATAACGTTTATGACTTTCGTATTTAATACATTTGTTTTTATTCAAACCCATTCAAATTTAATTTATTATGCTTATTGGAAACTAAACTAACATTACTTTGAGGTTTCTTGAATTCCTTAGAAGTGCTCATAGACTTAATATGCAGCGAGCCTCTTTTCTTCAAATTATTGCCCTTAAAGACACTCGCTACTAACACAGTTAAAACTTGCTACTTCTGTGGAATTAGAAGAAACATGTTAGGTTTAGAAATTGGCATTTGTGTTTTTGTTTTTATGACTCGATACATTCCTCGTACAATTACATTCGCATTCTTCTTCTCTTGCTCATTTTTAGGTTTAGAACATGAAGTGACTGGTTTTGACTCATCTTTTTTGACCTTGATGTGTTGTCATGTAGGTTGTATTTTATGATTATCAAGTTTTAAATTAATATTTAGCCGACTTATCCTAAAACAACACTCTAACGGACAGTGTACCCTATCAAAGATGTAGCTTCATTGGTTAAGTAGGGTGTCGAACACTAAGAGCGAGAAAGTTAACCTTATATTCTATCTGTATTTTATTTAGTCTAATTAGTCTAATTAATTATATGTTATTTCTAAATATTGTTAAACCTATGCTAAACCTAGTTTTGTGGTGACTTAAATCAATTCAAAACAAAATAATCACGCAAGAAGATAATCAAAAGATAAAAGAACGGTCTAGCCAAATATAAGAAAACTGTATTAGCCATATTAAATCCGATTAAACATTGGTTTGTTTGTTTAGTTCAATGAGTGCTTATCTCGAGGCGGCATGTCATTCTTAAGACTTAGGCGGTATTTCTTCCTAAGACCTAGACACCTTGAATCCTGTCACAATTAACGCATCCGCATAAAGCATCCTTTTAGTTTAATTATAATCCATCTTAGGGATTAAAGCAATGGTGATATTGTTAAACCCTAGCCCATTGGGACTTTACCCACTTACTGCTTGACGACATTTTATATACTGGTAGTCCACTGTCCGAGTCTTTACCAAATGAAGAAGAACGCTATAAAAGGTCACCTGCTAGTATAACTTATTCCCTTAAGCAATTGGTAAAGATAAGACATTATTTGTGATCCTATTGGTCCAGATATATAAGACGCGATATGGAGAGCCATCCCAGTATCTAGATCACTTGGTCAGTATCACTAGACCCAGTTGAAATGATGGGTCGCATACCCTCTTAATAATGCAATTAAGCAGTTAAACTTTTGAAAAAACAAGTTTTTCTCTTCCCAACACCTTAGATGTAAATGTTTCCTTTTAAAACATCTATCTTGGCATGGGCGGTAGACAAGAATGGTCGTCCAAGTATCAAGGGGACATCATCATCCTCGGGCATGTCCAAGATAACAAAGTCTGTGGGGAAAATAAATTTACCTATCTTAACTAGCATGTTTTCAGCAATACCCTTTGGATGTTTAATTGTCCTGTCAGCCAGTTCAACAGTCAACCTAGTGTAAGCTAAATTTCTTAAACCAAGATTGGTGTAGGTAGAGAGGGGCATAACACTTACACATGCTCCTAGGTCGGAAAAGCCTTTATCAAAACAAACATTATGAATAAAACAGGGTAGAGTAAAAACTTCTTGGGTCCTTTTCTTATTGAGGCAAGGTGTTGTCGTGAAGTGTGGTCCTATTGGAATAGGTCTCGAAAATCTTCAATTTATGTGCCTCCTTCCATTCATCACAGTAGTAATCATTTGGAGTGTCGCCTTGGAAAAGGGACTGTTTTTAGAAAATACGTACTGAACAATGATCTGATACGGCGAAGGACCCGATCCGATACGGCGTAACTAGTTAATCAGCTTTTAGCAGTCAAAGATCAATTTGACATGGTCCCTTGGTTCGTTTTTAGTGAATCCCGGGCAGTGACTTTCGAATCCTCTTCCTTATAAGACTTTGCTCATCAACCAATCTAAATTCTCCAAGTTTAAAAAATCGAAGCTCCTTGGTTCCCTGATGCATCATCAGTAATAAAAGCTTGAATTTCTTTGATTATATTTGAGTTCTCCTCATGTCTCTTTGCTAATTCAGCCATGAATTTGGTCAACGATTCCTCCATAGTTTGTCTTCGATCAGGGTACAAAGAGTTTCCATTGTTTCATTGTAAGAATCCTGGCCCTGCTGCTCTGTATTATCCTATAGGATGGTAGGGTGCACCAAACTGTGTATAATAAGATTCCTCAAGGGCTTTCCCCTCTTCTTTGAGTGGGAAATCTTTATTGTAATGCAGTCCCTTGCATAGCTCGCATCCGACCTGAGCAGCATATACCTTCTTGTTCACCTTCTTAATTTCTCTCCCGAGATTGTTGAGTTAGGCTTGGATAGCAGCAAGTCCATCAAAAGTTTTAGTATATCTGGTCTTTGTGGATGTTTCGTTATGCCATTTCTGAGAATATTCAGCCATCTGTTAGATGGCTACCTTTGCGTTGGCAGCAGTCATGGTAGGTATGGCTCCTTTTAAATCAAGGATTTATCTAGTTGGAATATCCAACAGATTATAAAATATGATTACCTCCTGCATATCAATCAAATAGTGTTGGGGGCATTTCGTCAAGAGTTCTTTAAATCCTTCCAAAGCTCGGAAAAGGCTTTCATTTGGTTCTTGCTGAAAGTTGTTAATCTCCTCCATTTCTTTGCAGTACGGGCAGGCGGACAGTATTTTCTTAGAAACTTTGATTTTAGGATTTCCAAAGTTAAAATTGAACCAACTAGTTCATTCATGAGCCAACGGCTTGCGGCTCCAGTTAGGGATACAGGGAAAGCTCGAAGCATGATTTGATCTTGAGTTATCTTTGGGATGTGGAATAAGTCAACAATCTCCAGAACTTTTTCAATGTGTTAGTTTGCATCTTCATGTTACGAAACGCTAAAAGTATTGTCGTGAAGTTCTTTGAGAAACTGCCCTTTTAGTTCAAAGTAGGTATCTCCATTGATCTTGGGCCTAGTAACGCCGGACCCATAATACCCACGAGTCTTGCTCATGTATTGTTCTATTGTTTTTGTCATAATTTCTGTAGCTTCTTCTTTTGAATGTTCTTCGATGTCAGAAAATAGATCAAATTTAGATGGATTCGATTCTACAAGACCAAGTGTCTCGAAAAGCCTCCTTTTGAGCGAAATACTCTTTCCGTGTATCTCCAAAGGCCGTAAAATGAGTTCCTTAGTAAGAACTCTTCCCAGCACTACCTGAAACAAATGGAAATCAATCAGTAGGATATGCTTCAAAAAAGGAAATATTAAGCACAGAATCAGAATACAAAGACTTTGGTTTTGCTACTCTGTCAGGTGATTAATATGCTGTATTTAATTGATTTCAATACGTCATATCAATCTGTTGAATGTCAGTATGTAGTATTGAATTTACAGAATACGCCGTATTGTTTGGATTAACAAGATACGTTGTATAGACTGCAGAATATCAATACGTTGTGTCTATATAGGAAGTTAGATACGTCGTATTCAACTGGTGAATACGCCGTATCAGGTGTCCTATCAGAACACTGTACTGGAAGCAATTTAATAATGTAGAAAATAAACACACAATTAAACAAATATAAACATAATTAAATTATTCTAATTGCGCTAGTTAATGGTTAAAAACAAAATACCAACAAAATAAAGATTAAACAATTTTCACTCTCCGGCAACATCGCCAAAAACTTAATGTGCTGTCGTGTAGGTTGTATTTTATGATTATCAAGTTTTAAATTTATATTTAGCCGACTTATCCTAAAACAACACTCTAACGGGCAGTGTACCCGGTCAAAGATGTAGCTTCATTGGTAAGTAGGGTGTCGAACACTAAGAGCGAGAAAGTTAACCTTATATTCCATCAGTATTTTATTTAGTCTAATTAATTCTATGTTATTTCTAATTATTGTTAAACCTATGTTAAACCCTAGTTCTATTGATAAAGGGGGGTTAGCCTGAGAGACTGGCACAAGTTTTGTGGTGACTTAAATCAATTCAAAACACAATAATCACGCAAGAAGATAATCAAAAGATAAAAGAGCGGTCTAGCCAAATATAAGAAAAATGTATTAGCCATATTAATTCCGATTAAACATTGGTTTGTTTGTTTAGTTCAATGAGTGCTTATCTCGAGGCGGCATATCATTCTTAAGACTTAGGCGGTACTTCTTCCCTAAGACCAAGACACGTTGAATCCTATCATAATTAATGCATCCCATAAAGCATCCTTTAGTTTAATTATAATCTATCTTAGGGATTAAAGAAATGGTGATATTGTTAAACCCTAGCCCATTGGGACTTTACCCACTTACTGATTGATGAGAATTTTATATATTGGTAGTCCACTGTCCGAGTCTTTACCAAATGAAGAAGAACGCTATAAAAGGTCACACTGCCTAGTATAAACTGTAACATTCCGTATTCAAGGTCATTATTTTACTCCGAGCTTTAATTCTATTTTCATTTTTAAGCGAGTTGTTAAGTTTTACGTCTACCCGATTTAGTAAAAATTCTCGTTTTTTTTAGCTTTTTGCGTGAGCCGTATTAGAAACCTATTCCGTCTTCGCATCGTAATGGATTATATTAACCTCATATTATTACCCCAATAATTATAATTCTTATCATTTTCATTTTCCGTTGTGATTCGCGTTTCCGAATTTTCTTGCTAAAACTCGCGTTTCTACCTTAAACCTTACCTTTTTTCTTTTATAACCTTAACCTACACTTTAAATAAACTATCACAAACAAAAATAAAAAAAAAAAAAAAAAATTTTATCCTCCCCAAGACCCTAAAACCGGATTTACCCTTTCCCACACTCCACCATACTCCATTTTTCCATAAAACCACTCATTAACACTTCATTCCCATACATGCAAACTAACTATTCATTTCACCATTTCAAAAGTTTTTTTTCTCTCCTTTCTTCTTGTCTTTGGCTGCTGAATTCATACAACACCACCATCACCATCTCACAAAATTATTCAACTCATTTTAGGCTTTATAACACCATCCTCTTGCATCTTGCAAAGTTTGGTATAGTTTCTTGAAGATTTGAAGGTGTTTAGGACTAGTTTTCTTGGTGATTCTTGAAGCCATTTGATTGGGGTTTTATTGGGAAGTTTCTTGTGATATTTTTAATGGCATAAGAAGTGGTTCAAAAATCGCTGGATTAAGGGCTCATTGATTATTGGACCAGCCCTAGCAAGAAGAGAGTGTTTTTGTTTGTTGATTCTCTAGCTCAAATCCACCCTTAGTAAGATCTATTCTTTATTCTCAATTTTTATTTCGTTTTTGGACCATGCAAATGGATGTTAGATTCTGAAAATATTAAGTTTTATGTTACTAATGTGTCTAATCATTAGCTTATGGCATTGTGTTATAATTTTTAAAGAGAATAAAATATGTTTGGATTGGATTATAATAGAGTTCTGAAACTGTTTTTTACAACAGTAGCAAAAACAGATGGATTAACGAAATATATTGGTAATAGTGTACCTGGTAATTTAATAATGATTTGGTATGTGTTCTAAGGTAATAATGGTTAATTGATAGAGCCGAATCTCCACCGGATGAGCTAGATACGGCCAATTTTACAAAAACTATCAATTTTTGCACTCAGTTGGAGGAAACGGGTATAACCCCATATTTTTGCACTAACTTTCTGAAATAAAAGTTGTTCCCTGTAGGGACACTTAAAGATGACCGATCTCCAAGTAGGTCCTCACGTTTATAGCATGTATTAGATTTTTGATTTATGATCGCATTTTATCGTGGAGTGAAATATTCAGAAAATAAACTGTTTTGACATAAGAAGGTAAAAGGGTAATTTCACACAGGATCCTTGACCCCCTGGACAGTGAGCCTGGATTTTTTGAAAAAAACAAAAGTAGACCTCAAAATGCTTTCTGGAGTGAAAGCCTCATACTCGTATGAATACGGATTTTGAAGTTATATTCAACAAAGTTGAAAGATTCAGAATGTGTAAATAAAAGTTACTAGACTAAAAACCAAAACGGTAATTTAGGGTGAGTTGACGGGTAAAGAGTAAAGTAAAAACATGGATGAATACATATCATACAGAATGGGACACGTGAATTTAGGTAAAATGGTCAATAAAACTTGAAATGCACAGCCATGGGGCCCTTTAAAAAAAAGAACGGACATCAAGTAAACTTTAATAAAGTCATCATTTTGATTCATCTTCTTCGCGAAATATTAGATTGTTTTTTCTAAAGTCGCGCCTTTTTATTTTAGGGTCACACCCCCTTTGCTCATCAGGAGTATTTGTCTTCCTTCAGCACTTATATTACTTGATATAACCGTTCGCTACCGTCAAGTGAGTTCATAGGCCCCCCCGCCTTTTCTCCTTTAATGGAATTACTTATTATTTATTTGGGGTGAGAATACATCATGTTTTAATTTACCGTAATAGCTAATCGGTTACTATTACATAAGCGTTACATGAATGTTTTTACTAAAGCTTTTGCTTATCTACCACATGATTTCTAATACATGTTTGATACATGCTTTGTTTTAACCTTAAAAAAAAAATTAAAATAAAAAAAAAAAAAAAAAAAAAAAAAAAAAAAAAAAAAAAAAAAAAAAAAAAGAAAAAAAAAAAATAAAAAAAAGAATAACTTATCGGCTTACTATTACATAAGCTTACATAATTTTTTTAATAAAGCTTTTCTTATCTACTACCCATGATTCAAATACATGTTTGGATACAATGCTTATTTATAAACTGACACAAGAAACTTTTATTTTAATGTTGGACCCAATATGAGGTCAATATGCATGAGTAGTTATTGCCAAAGACACACATCATGCATCAGTTTAATATTGCCTATAATGGGTGAGCGCTAGTACAAATAAATAGATCTATTGGGTTTGACAGCCCTGTCCGGGGGTCTGAATCGAATCCTTTCGAGCACCCAGTCAACGGACAATTTGTATTTAGAAGTTAGGTATAAGGCAATAATACCTAGTTATGGGGCAACATGAATTACATACAAGATATGTGTTAACGTCAAGGCTTCGGTGTCATGAGCTCAATGCAATCAAGATTTATACATTGCATTCGTTGCAATGTATTCTGTTGAATTATACTTTGAAATACTGTCGCTGGCTGATCTTAAACCTTGTGGTCCACTATTGAGCAATACTTGACTTATTAAAACATTACTTGAATTTCGATAACAATTCTTCTAAATGCTGTAACGCTACTTTTCTTACAGAAATATTTCTTGAACTATTTCAATACTGCTTTTACTTAAACCCTATGAATTCACCAACATTATTTTGACGATTTTTGCATGTAAATTTCTCTGGTTAATATATTGCTAGCGAGCATTAGGAGCAAGAGAGTTCGCTGGATATCAAAGCTATAAGACTTTCGATTTCTCACACATTCGATAACTAATATATCCTAAATATACAAATAGAGTCACGAATGAAAATCTTGTAAACTTGGTGAAAAGAAAATATTTGGGACCTGAATTTACTCTGATTTATTTAAATCGAATGTGACATTTTATCAAACGTCTCTTTTGAGGTCGTTTTCTGTAACTTGTGTGTATGAACTATGAAGTAACACCCAATGGGGATATTCGCTGCTTTTATAGTGATTTTGGGGGTGTTACAGATTGGTATCAGAGCACTCTTTATAGCGAACTAGGTCGTTTTCAAAACCTAGACTATAACACCGTTTTTTTTTTCGAAAATTTTTAAAGTCCTTTCACCATTGTCCGTATCCATGCGCGTTGCTCCCAGGTAATTAATATCACTCAGTCTTTTGCTTCTTTAACTCCTATTACATTCAAATAATATGTATAATAAGTACTTGGTTTATTATTTCGCCTCATACAGTCTAATCTTATGAGTCATACTATTTGCTCATAGCGGCGATTTTAAATATACGTTGCTTACTCCACTATCGCGTACATCCTGTTTTCTATATTCTCTCCTCGATACGCGTCAATACTATATTTAAGATATGGATACTCGAACATGTGGGCATAGTACTATTATAAGCTCTTAATAAGTTCTTTTACTGCTTCAATATTATATGGGACGTTGCGGTGATCTCTGAAAACATTAACGTACTTTATATAATTTCTTTTTTGATAATATTTGACAATCGAACAGTACGTTGTCAAATCCACTAGTTATTTTATTGTTCGACTCCGAGTCCGAACACTCTTCTTATGCTTTTGAATCGCGTATGTTGTGTTGTAATCCATTGTTTTGAAATCTTCTAATTGATGGAAGTGCGGCTTTATCTTGTCACCTCGAATCGTGCCGTCTTTTGGCACATAACCTTTGGAACATGATGGACAAACGCTTATTACTCTTTTTGTTTATATCTTCGGATTTTGAAGAATCAAGCCATCAGGTAGACACTCCTTCTTGCTTAATGGAGCATTGTTTTTGATAATTGTGTTCGTATCGGACATGCTTAAGTAGGATGTTTTTATAATCGTCTTATTGAAAAAGAATTAGGACGCTTCTTTCATTTAATAAGGAAAAAATAAACCACCGAACCATAAAAAGTTCATAATATCATCACTTATTATGGATTTGGGACGCCTCTTTATGTAAGTGAGCTCATAGTGAATGAGGGGCTTATGTAATCTGGCATAGCAGCGGTTGATCGTGTACGAATCGTCCTTTGGGCTATGGGAAAAAAAAAACCCTTCTTTCGACTCGTGATTTGTTATATGGGATTTCTGAATGTGTATTGACCGCCGCGAACTTGATGAGCTAATAGTAATGAACCATCAACTGCTTCCAAGAATTGACGACTTGTTAAATTCCTCGTTTCCAATGGCCTCTTCTTCGATTCATGTATTTTATCTTTTCATTTAAGAATTCTCGCGACATTCAATCCGTTCTCTTATGCACGTTGCATGTATTTGATGTTTTTACTTTTTCCTCATTTAGTTTTGTTAGAAACCTCGACGACGACATGAGTATAACCCCATAGCAAACTCTCTTGAGCAAAGTTGTAAAGCGAACAGGAGAATCGAGCGCCGGGACGGCGCTCCCTTAAGGAAGGGAGGATGTAACATTCCGTATTCAAGGTCATTATTTTACTCCGAGCTTTAATTCTTAGTTTCATTTTCAACGAGTTGTGTAAATTTTTTTACTTCTACCCGAATTAGTAAGGAAATTCCTCTTTTTTAGCTTTTTGCGTGACCGTAATTAGAAAACCTATTCCGTCTTCGCATCGTAAGTGATTTATTAACCTCATATTATTCCCCAATAATTATAATTCTTATCATTTTCATTTTCCGTTGTGATTCGCAGTTTTCCGAATTTTCTTGCTAAAAACTCGCGTTTTCTTACTTTAACCTAAACCTACCTTTTTTCTTTATAACCTTAACCTAACTTTAAATAAACTATCACAAACAAAAATAAAAACAAATAAAAAAATTTATCCTCCCCCAAACCTAAAACCGGATTAACCCCTTTCCCCACACTCCACCATACTCATTTTTTCCATAAAACCACTCATTACACTCATTTCCATACATCAAAGACTAACTATTCATTTCACCATTTCAAAGTTTTTTTTTCTCCTCATTCTTCTTGGTCACATTGCTGCTGAATTCATACAACCCAACCCCAACCATCACCAATCTCACAAAAAATATTCAACTCAATTTTAGGCTTTATAACACATCCTCATGCATCTTGCCAACGTTGGTATAGTTTCTGAAGATTTGAGAAGTGTTTAGGGCTAGTTTCTTGGTGAATACTTGAAGCCATTTGAATTGGGTTTTATTGGGAAAAGTTCTTGGGTGATATTTAATGGCTAAAGAAAGTGTTCAATCGCTGGATTTTTAAGGGTTTTCATTGGTTTGGAACCAGCCCTAACAAAATAAGGAGTGTTTTTGATAGTTGATTCTCTAGCTCAAATCCACCCTTAGTAAGATCTATTCTTTATTCTCAATTTTTATTTCGTTTTTGGACCATGCAAATGGATGTTAGATTCTGAAAATATTAAGTTTTTATGTTTACTAATGTGTCTAATCATTAGTTATGGCATTGTGTTAAATTTTTAAGAGAATAAAATGACGTTTGGATTGGATTATAATAGAGTTATGAAACTGTTTTTACAACAGTAGCAAAACAGATGATTACGTAAATATTTTTGGAAATATGGTACCATGGTAAATTTAATAATGATGTTGGTATTTCTAAGTATATTGGTTAATTGGATATGAGCCGTAGCCTCCGGATGAAGCTAGATACGGCCCAATTTTCTAAAACTAGTCAATTTTTGCACTCAGTTTGGGAAATCGGGTAATAACCCCATATTTTTTGCACTAAACTTTCATGAAATAAAATGTTGATCCCTGAAGGGGACACTTATAGATCCCATCATCCAAGTGGTCTCACTATTATAAGCATGTATAGATTTTGATTATGATCATTTTCGTGGAGTGGCAAAATATTCGCAGAAAAATAAACTGTTATGACATAGAAGGTAAAATGGTAATTTCACACAGGATTCATTGACCCTGGAACATGAGGGCCTAGATTTTGAAATAGTAACCTCAAAATGCTGTCTGAGTGAAAGCCTCAAACTCGTTATAATTAACGGATTTTGAGTTATGATTCAACAAAGTTGAAAGATTTCAGAAATGTGTAAAATAAAAAGTTACTAGACGTAAAACCAAAACGGGTAATTTTTTGTGTGAGTTGACGGGTAAAGAGTAAAGTAAAAACAGGTATTGTAAGATCTATATCTTAGGTTTCATACAATCATAAATAAACACAATAGAAGGTTTAGCCAAGCATGTTATAAATAAAGCAAGAACAACAATGAATCAAACAACACATAGACATATTGAATTATTAAGATAATATTACTTGATTAAAACATGAATTGAAGGAAGTACGATAAGGTTTTGAGGCCCTAAAATCGTCCCTAAGAGCTGCTAAACGAACTAGGGTTCGTCCCTTTTTTTACTCTAAAGTTACACACTTAAAACCCTAAAAACGGATTTGTATATATAGGAAAATCGATGTGACGGCGTCGCGTGTTAATCGTGACGCAGTCATGAATAGAATATTCTAGATAATGGGATGGGTCGTACAATCTGACGCCGTCTGGAGATCTTGTGATGCCGTCTTGAGATGGGTTGTGACGGCGTCACATGTAATATGTGACGCTGTCTCCAGCTTCTGAGTAGAAATTCTTGAGAGATGTTGGTGTAGGTTCGTAGTCTTGTCCGTTTCTTCTTCAAATGAGCCCAAGTCACATGTATTTCTTCCAAATGCCTTTCAAATGCAAAATACCTGAAAAGGAACTATTAAGTACCTATTTTGGGCATAAATACACGATTTAGGAGGTTAAACGACCCCAAAAAAGTATATAAAATGACACCTCATCAGACTATAATATACATTCCCATTTGCGATGTGCAAATTTCTTCCAACCGTACCAAAGATAGAAAATTTTGACACAAGACTCGGGAAATACATACTTTACACTTTAAGCAACTAGCAACTGTAAAATAAACTTAATCTAACAGGGCAGGCTAAGGTGTAAAGGTGTAACGAAATAAACAATTGGTGTATTTCCTAAAGGATTGGCTCTACGGGTTGTTCTAGGGGTATCTTACTCTTAAAGTGAGAGTAAACAAAGGTTTATACGGGGGTTAACTAACCAATGTAGTTAGTTAATAAGCAACATGTAAAGGCGTTTTGGGTGTAATCCTAAAATTTACCAATTTAAACAAGTTACTTCATCTAAATCCATAGTACTCATCATTGCGGTCTCGAATAGATATACCAAGCCAAGTTCTAAAGTCTACTACATCACCGGCACACTCATATTTTGTGGAATTTGGGTAAACATTTGAAAACGGATAAGGTTAAATCCTCACAATATCTAACAAGGGTTATTGTGTGCGGGTTATGTATCAAGTAATTTCACAAAAGTATGCTTGAAAAAATTTAAAAAAAAATAAACTTGAGCATAATTTAAGCATTTTAGTGTGAAAAATAGGACAAGTAAACATTCTAATTCTATCCCCCCCCACTTGAATTATACAACGTCCTCGTTGTATATATAAAACATTAAATACGGGAATTAAAAAGAATTAGAATGAGAAACTCCCCTGATATTTGCTCGGTAGATTCTCCATGTAGGTATATTAAGCAAGATTATGTGTTGAACAGCCGTCTTAAAGAGTCAAGACTCTACCACTTCAAGATCTCCAAATTTGAAAATTCTCCACCAATATTCGTCGATATTTCTTTCATTGAGGTCATGTGTAAAATAGGAAAAATGTGCATTCCTATCTCGGTACCTGCGGTTAATTTAAACTAAACTAAACAAACTAAATACGAGTTAGTCTGGTGAATACGCCGTATCATGTGCATGAATACGTCGTATTGCCAGAACTGACAATAATTGTTGATCCCACTTGAATGGATCTTGAATTCCTTAGCTTGTGTAAGGTTTAGTTATGCAATATTAATCCTACACAACTATGACAGAAACTTTGTTTGATAATACTAAAGATTATGCGAAATCTAATCTTTAATATAAGAATAATTCTTCAATGAAACAGTAACACAAGAACACAATTTAATTCAACAATAAAAGCTCCAATATTATTATTACAAATAATAAGAATACTCTTCTAGTATTAGGGTTACAAAACCTTGAAGCTATAACGATATCAAAACCAAAGATTCATAGATATCTAACTCTATGCCCTAGGACCTCCTTTTATACACCAAGGAGTCCTAACCGGCTTATAATATTTTCCTAATTTATTATGATCTTCTAAACAAATAAATTATACGTATCTTTTACAAAAATATCTCATACATATCTCATAAGCAATCTTTATCTTTTCTCTGAGCAGTCTTTATCCATCCCTTGACAGTAGAAACTCTTTCAGCAGTCTTAATCTTTCAACAGTTGTAACTTTGTACTAGCAACATTAACTTTGAACAAGTAGTAGTAACTTATACACCAGCAACATTAACTGTGTACAAGCAGTAGTAACTACTTAGAATATTTTCTTCAATCTTTATCACCAGTACTAACTTTACTCTAGCAGTACTAACATATACTAGCAGTAGTAACTAGCAGTACTAATATACACTAGCAGTACTAAGTTACACTAGCAGTAGTAACTATGAACTAGCAATACTAACTACTTAGCATATTTTTCATTAAGATTACTAACAGCACTAATTTATGCTTAGCAGCAGTAACTCTAACCTGAGCAGCAGTAACT
>BQNB010096309.1:0-25655 GCA_026074375.1 Tanacetum coccineum
GATTTCTGGCTGTTCCTTCACTCTTGTTCTTGTCTCTTTCGTTCCTTGTCGGTTTTTGATCGTTTTTGCTTCTTTTTGTCCTTTTTATCCGTCGATTTATTCAAGATTTTTCTAAAATCGCCCGGCCGATGACCCATCTTCTTGAAAAAGAAATTCCGTTTATTTTCTTGAAAGAATGTATTGAAGCGTTTAATGTACTTAAGAAAAAGTTAACCGAAGCCTCGATTTTTGTTGCCCCCGATTGGGACCTACCATTTGAAATTATGTGCGATGCTAGTGATTATGCAGTAGGTGCAGTCTTGGGGAAACGTAAGACCAAGCATTTTTAGCCTATACACTATGCAAGTAAGACCATGATGGATGCTCAAGCACATTACACGACTACGCAAAAAGAATTATTAGCCGTGGTGTATGCTTTTGAGAAATTCTGGCCTTACTTAGTCTTATCAAAGACCATAGTGTATACGGACCACTCGGCTCTTAAGTATCTTCTTGCTAAGCAAGATGCTAAACCAATATTGCTCCGGTGGATTCTCATACTCCAAGAATTTTATGTCATTATTCATGATAAAAAAGGAGCAGAAAATCTCGCGGCCGACCATTTGTATATATTAGAAAATCCTCATCAATGTGATCTTGAGAAAAAGGAAATTACCGAAACATTTCCTCTCGAGACCCTTGGAATGATATATTTTCATGGTGATTCTAATACCCCGTGGTTTGCCGACATTGCAAATTACCATGCGGGAAATTTTGTAGTGAAAGGGATGTTGTCCCAACAAAAGAAGAAATTCTTTAAGGACGTAAAGCATTATTTTTAGGACGACCCCTACTTGTTTAAGATTTTTGCGGATCAAGTGATTAGACGATGTGTTCACGGCCAAGAAGCCGTTGATATCCTCACGGCTTGCCATAATGGACCCACCGGGGGACATCATGGTGCGAACTACACCGCTAAGAAAGTCTTCGATTCTGGTTTTTATTGGCCGACAATTTACCGCGATGACCATGACATGGTAAAGTTATGTGACTCATGTCAACGTCAAGGCAAAATCTCGCAAAAAACAAAATGCCTCAAAATGCAATTCAAGTATGCGAGGTCTTTGATGTATGGGAAATTGATTTTATGGGACCGTTCCCGTCTTCTCGAGAAAACAAGTACATTCTCGTTGCCGTTGACTACTTGTCTAAATGGGTTGAATCAAAAGCGCTCCCCACTAATGATGCCCGAGTCGTTGTTAAATTCTTGAAATCTCTTTTTGCCCGATTTGGAACTCCTCGTGCTATAATTAGTGATCGCAGTACCCATTTTTGTAATGACCAATTCGCGAAGGTCATGATTAAGTATGGAGTTACACATCGTCTTTCTACCGCGTATCATCCACACACGAGTGGACAAGTGGAGGTTTCAAATCGAGGTTTGAAACGTATTTTAGAAAGGACCGTAGGAGAAAACCGCGCTTCTTGGTCTGATAAGTTAGATGATGCATTATGGGCCTTCCGTACCGCTTTCAAAACACTCATTGGGTGCACTCCTTATAAGTTAGTGTACGGAAAGGCTTGTCATCTTCCTATCGAGCTAGAACACAAGGCCTATTGGGCCTTAAAGCTTTGTAATTTTGACCTTAAGACCGCGGGTGATCACCAGAAAGTTCAAATGAATGAATTAAATGAACTTCGGGATCAAGCTTACGAGAACTCTTTAATCTACAAAGAGAAAACAAAGAAGATTCATGACTCTAAAATTAAGAACCGCGTTTGCAACGTTGGTGATTGAGTTCTTCTCTTCAATTCTCGATTAAAGATTTTCTCGGGCAAGCTCAAAACCCATTGGACTGGACCGTTTACCGTTGCTCAAGTTTTCTCTTATGGAACCGTCGAGTTATCTCAAACCGATGGACCAAATTTCAAGGTGAACGGTCATAGACTTAAACACTATTTTGGAGGGGACATACCACCGATGGTTGTCCCGGATCTCCAAACTTTCCCTATGGACCACTAAATTCGGGGTCGAGTCAGGCTCGTGACTCGGTTAACAAAAACAAGCGCTTCGTGGGTGGCAACCCATGCTTATCTTTAGTAGTAGTATATTCATATAATAAGTGTGATGTGAGGATATGTGAGGAGACTCGCCTCTTCCTTTCTCATGTTTCGTGTTTTGTGTTTTATGTCTAGGATTGCCCGGATTTTGAAGACTCTCATGCTCGTGGTTTTGTCCATCATCCACTCGATCTTCAATCCTTAGCATGATTATTTATGGGAATCCGATATCCTAGATCTTATTGATTTAACGTTTTGATCTATTTCATACATAATAACGGCTTTTAGATAGCGTAAGACCCCTTAATATTTGGATTTATCCTTGAAATTAGTATGAGGGATGACAGTCTCACATTGATAACATGTGTATTCTAGTGGGAGGGGGGGGGGGGGGAAAATCTTTCGAATTGATCTTACTTGCATTGCCTTGTCTTCCACGTACCCCGTTTTTCACCAAAAATAGCTAAAAATATGTTCAAAATTTAAAGAATTTTCAAAATTCATAAGTGTTTTGACACGTTAGTTAACACCTTTTAAGGAATAAATTTTGACTTGATTGATAGCATTTGCACTCTAGCTTTCCCCTTAACTTATATAAAACCTCTAGCTTTTTGCTAGTCTTTTATCCAAGAAGCCTTTAAAACGCGAATTCCTAGCTTCTGAAAAAAGTCTAAGAGTTTGCCAAGTTTCCAATGATAGACCTTTTTCTAAATGCAAAGCTTGTTTTATTAGACTAAGCATTCCGCGGATCTTTCATATTACACATACAACAGCTTCTTAAATTTGCGAAGAACTAAAATGAAGAGTTTTATATAAGTTTAGATGCTAAACTATAGAGTAGTTGGGATCTCTTAAGGCCATAAGGTTAATGGTGGCTTTTTGCTCCCATTAGCTTAATAAATGTTATATAATTGTTAAATAAATACAGTTACTTTAGGTTTTTGCGATTCTTAGTTTAAATCACTTTGTAGAGATTCTTTCTGGTGAAATTAAGGTACACATTGAGGTTTTGTCAGTGTTGTGGGGAAATAGGCTACCGATTCCTGACGGCTTGCTACCGTTGTCTAGGTAGTTAAAAGACCACATGACTTGAAATTTGGCAATAATAATAATAATGTTATGTAATAAACCGAAGCCGAAATAAGACCACTACTTCTTGCCAACTCACAACCAATGTGGTAGTCGTTTAAAGGGTGGAGGTAATAATAATATTAAAAACTGTGGGCTGATAAAGGTTTACTGTCTCTTGCTGGCTCACAACCGATGTGGCAGTCTTCAAAATAAGGCACATAGTAATAATAATAATCCGTGACTGATAAAAGTTTGCTGCATCTTGCCGGCTCACAACCAATGTTGCAACCTTCTAAAAGGTCGAGGAAATTACCGAGGTCAAAATAAGACTCCTGGACCATGGTCGGATCGCATACCGATGTGGTAGTTGTTTAAAGGACCGAGGTTTAATAATGTTGCTATAATAATAAGAAGAATAAGGCCAAATTTCGACTCCGGGGTTATCTAAATAAAGCCTTCATCTCTGGACTCGTAGTTGAGTTATTTCGGATGAAATAAAAAGGATAATCCCTAAATCATATGAAATTAGAACCTTAATATGGACTTTATTCTCACCATATCGTCTCTTTAGGAAAGGATTTCAAACTAATTATGGTCTAAACCAGGTTTACTTTATATGAATAAGACATTAATTTATTTGTAACCAATAATAAATAAAATCTTTAGAGGACTTAGGAATAAGGGAGCGAAAAGTAGCTATGCATTCACAATTAGCATTTATGAGTAAGCATCTTAACTTGTATTTAACAATGATTTTGTTTTTAAGCTTAGTTTGGGGCGGGTGAAAAATCAAGGACGATGAATTTATCCTTTTAGTGTTTCTAGTTCCAGTTATGATATGTATGAATAATGATGATAGATGCATAAAAAATGGTAAAACGGGGGGCTTTTTAAAACTAGTGATTTCTTAATTCCCTTAGATGAACACTTAGCTACTTTTTGAGGTAATTAGTCTAAGGGGGTTAAATTTTTTAGTTTTCTAAGTGTGCATTTATAACATTACGTGAGGACACGGCAATAGTATAGTATGGGGGATTTTGGTATGTGCTTAATTACACATACCTTTTACCTAATAAAACAGGCCTAAATAACCACAAACGGACATAAAATGCCATATATGTGCTTGTTTTGCTTCGTGTATTATGCATGTATCGGATATTCAGAAAAAGACAAAAACAATGGCAAAACGAACAAAACCGAGCACGGGATTGGATAGAGCGCGAAAAACCCGAAGCCGAAGGAGTATACATTTTTAATAGGCCAACCCGTACCTATTTTAGTGGGCCGGGTCAGCCCATTAAGGGTTATACTTATAAACCCTTATACTTAAATCCATTTATAAATCAAATGTCCAAAAATTTGTATCCAATATCCAAGTCCAAGGCCCAAATAACAAGCCTAAGTCCAAATTCCCTGGTCAACACTCCTTTATAACACATGTCAAAATAGAAGTTACTGTACATCATCTTCTTTCCCTCCCTTTCACGACAAAGTAACAAACGCACAAGTAAAACCACCCATTTACCCATGTCTCATGTGCTTCTAGAAGACCCATTTCCCAACACGACTGACAACATTCAATCCACGCTGGCAATCTCGTAAATTACTATTGGCTACAATAACATGTACTTGATCCAAGGGCCAAGATTGGGTGACTAGATGATGGATTTGATCTAAGGGCGTGGATTTTGGCAATGGGACGCTCCTGGAAGGCCATGAACATTCACTCCTCAACTATAAATAGGAGGGAATTCACACAGAGAAAGGCATCTAGGATTAGGATTAGATTAGGAGTAGTGTAGTCTTATTTTTAGCTCATTTTCTGCTTATTTAAAAGCTTAAGGTAATTTCCTTTCAAGTTTAATGTAATCCTTTAAGTTTTAATAAAATTCAAGTTTATATAAATTCTGTTTTACTTAATTGCATTTCACTTAATCATGTTTTCAGAAGTTTATAAGCTCTCATAATCTAGAATTACTCAGTTAAATTCTCTCATAAGCTTAATTGAGCTTACTTTCTTTAATTCTCCCCAAAATTTACCTCAGCTTATTTTGGAAGAAAAGCCAATTTGGGAAGGGCTTTTATGACCACACCAGCTTATCTATGATAAGCTGGAGCTTGTTGACTAGCTCTTAAGAGCCTTATTGTCCTTGTTTTGTGCAAAGGACTTGGTAAGTTCACTTTTCCATCTTTTGCTTATTGCTGTTCCAGATTATCCAGTTACTTATTCTTCTGATTTTTAATGCTTAATATTGCTATTTTTTTCTTTATAAATGCTTTTCATGTTTATGTTACAACTTATTAGTCATTAGATTGAGATTTGAGTTTAAACTGTCATTTAGAACTTAAATATGCTTATTAGTGCAGCTTATGTCTAAGTGCTTATTTCTCTAAGTTTAGTGCTTAATTGTGATTAATATACGTAATGCTTAATTTGTTTTAAGCTTTTGAAGCTTTTTGAAATCTGATTTAGTTTTTAATTTGAATTTAGGATTTTTAAGGGGTGTTTGGCACAAGCAGGCTTAACATAGTTAAGACTGCTTGTGTAGTGCTTGTGCTATTTTTGGTCATTAGGACAGGATTAATAAGCTCATAAGAAGTCTTAGGATTAAGTTTAGTATGTTTAAGCATTAGTTTAGTTAAGTTTTAAGTCTATTTTATTAGTGTCTAGGATTTGTCATTTTTCTGGTTTCATAAAAAGACTTAATTAAGCTAAGTCCTTTTAAATGCAAATAAGGTGTTGTTTTATGCTTAATCTGGCTCTAATTGTCACTAGGTAAATCTGTTTTGAAAGCATTCTAGCTTGGTTAAGTTTTATTTGAATCCAATTGTCAAATGGTCAAGAGAATCTAAGTTTTTCAGGTCTAATTGTGCAGAAAAGTTAAGGTCAATTTACAGCTTAATAGACTGTTTCAGCTTAGAATATTAGCTTATTTAGTGGTTTTAATAGCTTATAGTTTGATTTTTCTTAATAAGTTATTGTTTTAATCTGTTTTTAGTTTTCTTAATTTAGTTTTGCTTATTAAGTTTTTAAATATAAGTTAAAATCCGTCTTAAATGTCAAAAAACCAAAAAAATTAGCTTAGATTGTCATCTCTTTAAGCCTTTTGTTTAGCTTATTTTTGTATCCAATTTCCTTAATAATTGCTTAATTGTGTTCTCCTTATATGAGTTTCAATCTGTTTTAGGTTTCTTAGCTTTTTATTGAGCTTATTGAGTCTTAGAGTTAGCTTAAAATCTGTCTAGAGTCTCTTTAGGTGTCCCCTGTTTTCAAGCTTTTAATTGCTTCTCAGCTTATCTTGTTTGCTCATTTGTGGTCATAAATGCTTATTAGGTTTAGGTATAAGCCTGTTTTAGCTTATTTAGTTTTTACTTTTGCTTATCTTGTCCTAAAAATCCAAATAGTTTAGCTAAATTGTCATATAAGCTTACAAGCTAAACTGTCACTCCAAGTAGCTTTTTCCTAGCTTTTTAATAAGTTTTAGTAAAAATTTTCTTTACAAAAGTTACTTATTTTCATGTTATAAAGCTTTTTCAAAAATAAAATTTCAAAAATAAAAATGTTGGGAGTATAGGGAAGTCCCAGGCTCGAACCCGGGACCTCTACCTTAACTCTCAACACTTTAACACACTCACCCTCAACCAACTGCCCTGGGGACTTTTTCGTTTATACATTTGCATAATTTAAATGTTATAGTCTCTTTAGTTTTTGCTTATTCGAGCTTAATAGCTTATTTTCTGCTTATCTCTTCAGCCAACTTTCCAGTTTTTATTTTTCATAGATTCTTAATAGTTAAAATTATTTTTCTAATTTTTCTAGATTTTTATTAATAAGTTTACTATTTTTAATATTTTATTTAGATTAAATCTGTTTTTAATTCATAAAAAAAAATATAATTTCTTTTTCAAAAATTATTTTAATTCATTTAGGTTTTATAAATTTCAATTCTAAGTTTTTAAAGTTTATTTTGCTTTATTTTTGCCTTCCCGTTAGTCGTTAAATTCCCGTTAAGTGTTTAATTGACGTTTAAATTTAATTGTGTCCTTATTTTTAGTGTGCCTTTAACTTTAGATTAGATTGCCTTTATTTGCTTTCCATTTACGTTATTAGAATTAAAAACCAAAATCCAAAACTTTTTATGACATTCAAGCTCGATTCCCGACACAATCGTGAATTTCCATTCACCTCTCACTGAGGAGAACGATACCCGTGTTGATTACTTATTATTATTTCCTAAGAATAATTTGTAAGAAACGTTGCTTACGTATTCGTATATGTATTTTATTATATATATATTATATACATTTGAGGGTTATTTGTTTGATACGTGTTATAAATGGATTATCACAAATCAATAAGGCGGGATCTTGGTCTTTTCTTGGAAGGTTGTTATCTTTGTAGAAGAGAGAATAGATACCATAGTACATGCTCCCCCTAGATCGATTTTCCCCCTTGTTCCAAGGCGGGGATCCATGGGTTAAGAGCATTACTTCGAGAGTGTTCTTGGCTACAACTAGCAACAAACAAACACAAAACAACACAAGCAACAAACATATACACATGTGCAAGTCCATCATGGGTTAGCTTACCATTTGGAATCTTGGAAGCATAGATGAGTACAACTGTAAATTATTATGACTTTGTACACTGTAGCATATATTCATATATATATTTTAACATTTATATGTATAGTTACGCATGACTCCAATTACTTTTTGTTGAGCATGATAGAGACAACAAACAAGCAAGCAAGGCACATATTTTTCAAGCAAGTAGATCGTGTCATTTAAGCATATCTTGGTGGTGATCATCAATTACATAATACAATACAAGCAAGATCTTATTCAACTACTATCTTGTTCTTTTAGAAATCAATTTAGTCCATTGTGAAGGGGACCGACATTGGGAGTACGTCATCCACTTCCGATATTCTAGAGGTGTCCTGTTCATTCTTGATGAACTCAAGAAGTGTTGTTATTATCCTAGCAAATGGAATCACATCTTTGTTGAATTCCATTCCATCTATTCTCTTTGCCAGAAAATAGGCATAGTTGAATGGGGTGTGTGTTGCAATGCAAAAGAGCATATATCCAACAACGATAGGCAATTCTTTCTTTGCTTCAATCTCGATGAACACATTTGTGAGCAAGACTTCGACCCAAGGTTTCAAGTGATCATGAAGTTTTAACTTATCCTATGTAGGTGAGGGGGAAATTTGACAATGAAATTGATCATTTAAGATTACGTTTTGAAAATGAGCACCATTTATTGGAGGATCAATTGAGGTTGAGTTAGGGTGATAGAATCTAGTTTTCTTAAAGTTAAGGGTGCTAGTTGACATGCAATGGAATAAGGTTCTAGTAGATGATATGTTTAGGATCTTGCTGAAGTCACTAAGATACCAGTTATAATCATGCCTATACATGTGAAAGCAAAGAGAGGTTGTGATTCTATCAAAGTAATACTTATGGTAAAAAATTTATATATGACATGGGTAAATGGATGATGGTAGACTCACAAATGAGAGGAAGTTTGAATGAGTAAAGGGTTGTTTCAGGCTAGTGGAAAATATGAAATTTTTGTCGCAGTGGCGACCTTCAAGATAAGGGAGATTTTCAAAAGGTTTGTAGGAGCTAATGTGATATCGGCAATCAACCTGTTTTATGAAATATTTTGAGGTCATATTCTTAGTGAGAGGGGGAGATTGATCATAATGTGGGTGGTGAGTAAGCTTATATTCAAGTGCTTTTATAGTGAAATACTAGGAGATAGATGTGAATTAAGAATGGTTAATAGCCATTGGATAATAGGATTTTGGTACTTTTGATTCCTTAAAGTTTGAGGTAGTTATGCCTTTTGTAAGTAAAGTATTCTATTGGGAAGACAATTATGCTTTGGTGATTCAAGAGGTTTAGTTAGGGTTTAGTTGGAATCAGAGGATCCAGTTTCAAATCTTAGTTCTTACACATATGCATTTAGTTCACATATGATGAACAAGTTGACACAAATGCAACATTTTCAACACAAGGGTGAGTTGTGATCCAAAGTAATTTTGTCAATGAATTTGTCTATTTAATCTTTTATGTCCATCATGGGGAATGGAGCATGCAATGTTGTGAATAAGTCAATTTCATACATTTAAATATGTAAGGCGATGATTATTACAATATTGACAAGATGTAGATCAAATTTCTTGTTCATAGCACATAAGTTTGTGATATATGCTAAAACACACATCATTTTAGCCCCAGAAAACACTAATAAATGGACTAATAACCATGAAATATGCTTAATTATACTGCAAATATGTTTGTATTGTGTTATTATGTCTTGCAGGTACAAAGGATTAAAAATGAAGCAAAAACGGTAATTTTCGGGCTCGACTCGATCAAGTTTACTTATTATTCGAAGTTAAGACAAAGTCAGCAAAATTCCACAAGCATTCTATTGGAAAGAGAACGAAAATTCGAGTCCAAAGGTACCATCATCTCTTATTGGGCGGGCCCGACGCCATTTATATGGGTCAGACCGACCCATACTAATTAGAGCTCAAGAGTAAACATTTCCCAGCCCATGTCCAAGTGCATATTTGGCCCAACAATAGAAGTAAAATGAACTGAGCCAAAAAAGAGTTCAGCCCAAGACCAAAGCTAAGTTCTCGGCCCATAAAATGCAAATATTGGCCCAGTTCAGAAACCACATAACGAGGCCCAAATTCAGCCCAATGTTTTTGGTATCCAGCTTTGATGTGTGCTAAAACACACATTATTTTAGCCCTAGAAAACACTAATAAATGGACTAATAATCATGAAATATGCTTAATTATATTGCAAATATGTTTGTATTGTGTTATTATGTCTTGCAGGTACAAAGGATTAAAAACGAAGCAAAAACGGTAATTTTCGGGCTCGACTCGATCAAGTTTACTTATTATTCAAAGTTAAGACGAAGTCGGAAAAATTCCTCGAGCATTCTATTAGAAAGAGAACAAAAATTCGAGTCCGAAGGTGCCATCATCTCTTATTGGGCCGGCCCGACGCCATTTATATGGGTTGACCGACCCATACTAATTAGAGCTCAAGAGTAAACATTTCCCAACCCATGTCCAAGTGCATATTCGGCCCAACAATAGAAGTAAAATGAACCGAGCCCAAAAAGAGTTCAGCCCAAGACCAAAGCTAAGCTTTTGGCCCAACAAATGCAAATATTAGCCCAGTTCAGAAACCACATAACGAGGCCCAAATTCAGCCCAATGTTTTTGGTATCCAGCTTTGATACTACGCAAGATTAAAAAGAAAGGATAACACATCATATCTATCTTATCTTTATCTTCATTTTTCTTGTCATCTTATTATTTTCATAGCAGTAGGTTAGAATAGGTAGTTTAGGATTAGATTAGTTCATTCTCTTATGTCTTATTTAATTTTACATTTCTATTATATGCAATAGTGAAGTATGTTTCCAGATTTTTGTGTTGATGTTTCGAATGAGTAGAAGATTTACGAGGTTTTTGATAAATTGTTTCCGAATGATGTTCGATTAATGGTTCAAATGGGGTGAAGAGTTTATTGTCCATCGATGAGTTTCTTTGGTAGTCATGGAAAGAGTTGATTTGATTATTCTGGTATTAGGTAGTTTGATTCAAGCTTTATTGATCATTAGGTTTGAATCACTTTTAGAAATGGTGTTAGATTTAAAAAGGGTTAAGTAGATTAGTTTATTTGCTCACTTTATGTTTTCGGATCTAAAAAGTGCTTAATAAGGTTTCGGCTTATTTTCTAATCAAAGTAGATTTAGATAGTTTCATTTAAGATTTAAAAGGTTTCCGTAGAACTTTCAAAGTGGCTTATTAATTCTTGCTTATTGATATTATTTGTCTTAATCCTTGTTGGCTTATTGTTTCGTCTTAACTTTGCTTGTTTTGTGATGGTGAACTCGGTTTAACACATGAGGCGTGGAGCTTAAGGGTCTATTAAGCTAGCTTAATATCTCAAGTTTAATGCTTAAAGCATCTAAACTTAAGTATTTTGATAGTTCATTAGATCGGGTGGTTACTTTGTTATCGACGCTTCTTTCGGGTTCTATTTTCTTACTCATTTCCATTTTAGTAGTTGTAGTTTTATTCAACTTAATATGTCTATTGTTGCTTATGTGTTTTCAAGTATGAGTAGTGAGTAGTTTCTATATATGCTTGTTAAGTGAATATGTATTTGGTGAATCAAGTTTGGACATAAAAGTGATTATTGATTAATAATTTTCGGATTATTTAGATTTGTGTTTTGGTTGTTCGAACAAGCAAAAGCCGTAAGAATAATTAGGCATAAATTTAGTAATTAATATCTTGATAAAAAATCATTTTCAAAATAAATCAGCGTTGTGAGGAAATGATTTGTTAGACGGGTATTGGTTCATTGATTAGTACTTAGTTCACACTTAAGAATCTAATTACCTCACTTAGCAAGCATATTTGTTTTAGTTATATTTTAGTATTATTTTAGCTTATTATTATATTAGCTTAAAAACCAAAACCAAAACCAAAACAAAAAGATAATCAAGCATCAAACGACAAACATAAACGTAAATCTCAAATTCAAATCTCGTCGTGGATACCACACTCGAAAGATAGATTTTTGCTGGTCCTCAAGTGAATATTTTATCCAACGGGAAATACTTATATATTACTTCGATACGCTTTTGACATTTATCAAAATGGCGCCGCTGCCGGGAGATTTGTACAATTTTTACGTTGTGTTTCGAGTTAGTGCCTTGATGATCCTTTCTTTTGAAAGTTTATTTTCGTATCTTAAAAAAATATAAAAACCAAAAATATTTTTATATTTTATATTTGTATATTATATCAAAAATATCAAAAATATTTTTATATTTTATATTTATATATTATATCAAAATACCAAAAATATTTTTCTTTTATTATCTTTATAAAAATCAAAAATTAAAAATATTCTCCTTTATCTTCTTATTTCATTTAATTCTTATCTTCTTTACCCTCTTATCCGTTTAATTCTTCGACATGTCTTTGTATAACCATTTTGGTTGCAAGTGGTGTAGTGGTCCGTTTAATGGTGGAAATTGTAGTGTAGGATCCGTAAATGAGTTTGTCTATGACCCAAATCCTTATTCTTATAATGAAACATCCAACTTCCTCAACCAACCTCCACAGCACCAATACGAGACATACTCATGTGAGTTGTGTGGAGGTAGTCCGCACTATGGATGTGATTGTCAAAAACGGACCCCGCTTGTCTATGAGCAGGACCCGTGTAGCAATCAAAACTTTAGTAATGACCAATCTCCATATTACTCTACGAGTTTGCCACAACAGTTGACTGTTGTGAAGTCTGTGGAGGTCCGCATTATAGCTCTGATTGTTAAACCAGGAACCAACTTGTCCATGAGCCTATTCCTAGTAACAATTATGACTTTCCTTTTTTGACCTACCTTTACAATACTCGCCCCCTCAGGATCTCCCATATAGTGAGTTAAATCAAACAGATTTGATCAAACTGGTGACCGAGCAATTTAATATGAATCAAGAACAATATAACTTAAATCAAGTTAAACTTGAAGAATTACAGACTGAATTAAATCGTCATCAGGAGATGCTGAGCCTTAGAAATTCTAACCATGATTCTCCTGTTGACTTATATGATCCTGGGGGGAGAAACAATGATATTGAGGTGACTCTTGACAAGGAGCAATTTCTAAGTGATCATTATATCGCTCATGTCACACCTCCTACATACACATCACCCCTACCTTTCTTAGCTACCATAGAACTTTTAGACACTCTCTTAATGGGGGGTGAGGTTATTAGCACTACTCTCGTAAGGGAAAATAACGAATTTATAAAGTCTAGTGTTGATGATTTTGTCCCAATCCCAAGTGAGTCTGAGGTGACATCAGTTAGTATTGATTTAGAGTGTGGTATGCCCATTGATACACCGCCTTCGCCCTACCTAGTTGTTTTAGGAGATGAAAAGATCGACTTACTTTTGAGAGATGATTTAGATACCCACTTAACGGGGGATAGGGAAATTGACTTCAATCCTAGTCAAGACATAGAAGAACTAGAACGTTTACTAGCCAATGACCATGTTCCTGTCCCAAGGGTGTTTGATGAACCTTTAGGTAATTCTGATTTGATGTCTAGATCAATTGAGACTAGTGATCTTATTTTAGAGGAACTCACCACTGAGATCGGCCTATACGATTTAATTCCAACTGAAATTGATGATGGGTATTACGATTCAGAGGGTGACATTCTTTATTTTGAACAATTGCTTAATGAAGACACATCTTTCGATTTATCTCTAACAGTGTTACCTTCAGAGTCCTCCTTACTAGTTCCACCACTTCCCAATATTAAGCAAACCTGCTTAAGGGAAGTGGAAAGATTTGATCCATTCTTCTCCCTGACACAGTCAGGTGATATGACGTGGGTAATGGAGAGACCTTCTTATGGATTTCCCCATATGTCATTACCCCGTCAGGTGGCATACTAACCTAAGGTGGTGATGTATCGCCATTTCCATCCTCACCTCACTTCGGGTGATGGATTTGACCTTGAAATTAAAAGTAAGTAACACTAGAGTCAAGCTAGAGACTCGAACAAAAACAAGCGCTTCTTGGGAGGCAACCCATGTTATCTTTAGATTTAAATAAGTAGCTTGCTACATTAGGTTTATTTCGTAGTAGTTTAATCGTAGTAATGAATAAGTATGGGGGAGTGCTTCTCTTCATGTTGTGTTTTGTGGTGCCCACTTTTGCTTGCAGGGTTCCCTATGATCTTGAAGACCTTCATGCTTATTTTCAATCCTCCAATCACTCGATCTCCGATCATTTGCTTGATTTTATCTTAGGAATTCTCTATCCTGATCATATATATATCTGATTTTATTTCCCCTTTCACACTTGGAATTATTAGCATTTGCCTTTTCTCCTTCTTAAGTGTGGGGAGACACTGACATTTTTTAAAACATTGAGCCAATGTTAAGTTCTAATGTGTGGGGGGGTGGGGGATTTTATTTCTATCGAAATTGATCGTACCTATGCCTGTTTGTGCCCCACGCAATCCCGTTCTAACCAAAATATATATTGTTTTATTTTATTATATTCTGAAAAAAAATGATAAAATGAAAAAAATGATAGAGTTGAATATAAG
Source organism: Tanacetum coccineum (assembly GCA_026074375.1). Classification (NCBI taxonomy): domain Eukaryota; kingdom Viridiplantae; phylum Streptophyta; class Magnoliopsida; order Asterales; family Asteraceae; genus Tanacetum; species Tanacetum coccineum. The sequence continues at coordinate 14,295 of BQNB010096309.1, forward strand.
TTAGATGCTAAGCGTGGAGTAGTTGGATCTCTTTAGAGCTCATAGATCTTAATTGTGAGTTTTTGCTCCCATCAGCTAAATAATCAAAATAAAATAATTTTCAATAAATAAAGTGGATTTGGATTTTACGATTCTTAGTTTTGATCCCTTCTTAGAGATTCTTTCTGATAAAAGTAAGGTACACATCGAGATTTTGTCAGTGTTGTAAGGAAATAGGCTACTGAATCCTTACGGCTCGCTCCCGTTGTCTAGGTAGTTAAAAGGGCACAGGACTTGAAATTTGACTGTAATAATAATAATAATAATAATAATAATAATAATAATAATGTAATAAACTGAATCTAAAATAAGACCACTGTTTCTTGTCGGTTCGCTCCCAATGTTGCAGTCGTTTAAAGGGTGGAAGTAATAATAATAATAATAATCCGAGACAGATAAAAGTTTGATGTTTCCTGTCACTTCGCTCCCGATGTCTTAGCCATCAAAAAGGTCAAGGAAATTACCGAGGTCAAAATAAGACTACTGTTTCTGGTCGGTTCGCTCCCGATGTTGTAGTTGTTTAAAGGACCGAGAGCTAATATTGTTGCTTAATAATAATAATAAAGCCAAATTTCGACTCTGGGGTTATCTAAATAAAGCCTCCGTCTCCGTACTTGTAGTTGAGTTATTTCGGATGAAATAAAAAGGATAACCCCTAAATCATGCGAAATTAAAACCTTAATGTGGACCTTATTCTCAGTATATCGTCTCTTTGAAAGGATTTCAAACTAATTATGGTTTAAACCGGTCACCTTTATAAAAATAAGGCCATAATCTGTTGAAATAAGTGATCTCATTTCACATTACGTTTTCCGAATAAAATCTTTAGAGGAATTAGGAATAAGGGAGCGAAAAGTAGCTGCGCGTACACAATTAGCATTTATGAGTAGTGTTAGCATCTAATTTTATATTTAACTGTGATTTCGTTTTAAGTTTGGTTTGGGGATTGTGAAAATCAAAGATGACGAACTCCCATTCTTAAAGCCTTTTAAATAAATTTTATTAAAATTTTATCTTAGTTTTTTAGCCATTAATGAATAAGTGGTTAAAACGGGAGCTTTCGAAACAAATGATTTTTTTAAACCCTCTTGATGGACCTTTTTTGTTCTTGTTTGATGTGAAGGGTTATTAAATTAAGGGGGGTTAAATTATTTCTTTTTGGGAGTGTATTATAAACATTGTGTGTGGGCCCAACAATGGCTTAGTGTGGAGGAATTTGATGTGTGCTAAAACACACATCATTTTAGCCCCGTAAAACACTAATAAACGGACTAATAACCATGAAATATGCTTAATTATATTGCAAATATGTTTGTATTGTGTTATAATGTCTTGCAGGTACAAAGGATTGAAAACGAAGCAAAAACGGTAATTTTCTTGCTCGACTCGATCAAGTTTACTTATTATTCGAAGTCAAGACGAAGTCGGAAAAATTCCCCGAGCATTCTATTGGAAAGAGAACAAAAATTCGAGTCCGACAGTGCCATCATCTCTTATTGGGCCGGCCCGACGCCATTTATATGGGTCGGACCGACCCATATTATTAGAGCTCAAGAGTAAACATTTCCCAGCCCATGTCCAAGTGCATATTCGGCCCAGCAATAGAAGTAAAATGAACCAAGCCCAAAAAGAGTTAAGCCAAGACCAAAGCTAAGCTCCCGGCCCAGCAAATGCAAATCTTGGCTCAGTTCAGAAACCACATAACGAGGCCCAAACTCAGCCTAATGTTTTTGGTATCCAGCCTTCATACTACGTAGGATTAAAAAGAAAGGATAACACAGCATATCTATCTTATCTTTATCTTCATTTTTCTTGTCATCTTATTATTTTTGTAGCAGTAGGTTAGAATAGGTAGTTTAGGATTATATTAGTTCATTCTCTTATGTCTAATTTAATTTTACATTTCTATTATATGCAATAGTTTAAAGTTATTTGTAATAACCGGATTGATGTAGTGAAGTATGTTTTCAGATTTTTGTGTTGATGTTTCAAATGAGTAGAATATTTTCGAGGTTTTTGATAAATTGTTTCCGAATGATGTTCGATTGATAGTTCAAAGGGGTGAAGAGTTTTCCCAGATTTATTGTCCATCGATGAGTTTATTTGGTAGTCTTGGAAAAGAGTTGATTTGATTATTCTGGTATTAGGTAGTTTGATTCAAGCTTTATTGATCATTAGGTTTGAATCAGTTTTAGAAATGGTGTTGGATTTAAAAAGGGTTAAGTATATTGGTTTATTTGCTCACTTGATGTTTTCGGAATGTTTTTGGATCTGATGTTTTATAAAAGCTTTAAATTTATAGTTCTAGTTTTATCCGATTTCCAACTAACACACGGATAAAGTATAAACCCCCGTTTATAGTATAGGTTTAGGGTAAGACCAGGTCGTTCCACGAGATTAGTAATTCTTAAAAGGGTCGATTGTATTACAAAAAGGTTTATCTTATAGACTGTCACGATCTAAAGATTTCAAAGTATTTCAAAATTAAAAGTAATATTTATTTGAACTTAGAACAATGATCATGAACAAGCAAACAATCAAGCAAACATGAATTTAAGCATAAGAGCATGAAAAGATGGGTAATCATTCATACAATTAACTATTCATATATTAGAGAATCCTTTCGGCCTTTAATCTTCAATATATAAAACGCATTAAGATTGATTCAAGTATGAATATGATAATGATAATTTCCCTTAATCAAGTTCGTTAGACATATGATCAAGTGTTAAACATCTTCATTTTCGGGTTAATAAATATTTCACTAGTTAATTCTCACAAAACTAGTATCGAATTGCCATAGACAAACAATGCAAGATATAGACATATTGATGGAATCTTTCAACCTACCTCCAACAAGTATGAATAATCAAACATCAACAAGTTATCGGATATTTAAACATCGAATTCATTATCATCACAACTTGTTCACAACATCGATCATGATATCCCAAATAAATATAAAACACTACTCCATATTCATAGCAACAAAACACATAACAATCATCATAGATTCAGAAAACATGAATACCAAAGGGAATAACGTGTTTATACCGATTCCACAAGCAAATGGTATGGTTTATTACCAGAACTTCTTCGATCCAAACACTAGTTACCTAGAATTTTTACTTGCAAGACTACTGCTCCACCACCTTTGGCCTGAATTTCGTACCTCCAGTGTGATTACAACCTGAAAACTATGAAGATTCAGAGAATACTTCAAGTTTCCCAAGAACAACTTCTAACTTTACTAGAAAACTTCCCTAAAACTTTTAATGATTATTGAGAGATTATTGTAAGAACTAGAATGATAAAGACACTAAAATTCATGCTCTATTTATAGCACAAGATTAGTGTTTCAGTTGGTAATGAGGTTATATGGAAGGTCTCCCATTAATATCAATCATAATCATTTCCTTGTAACTGCAGGAGATTGTGCGCCGCACTTAGACTAAGTGCGCTGCACTTTCCTACTTCAATAAATAGCATTTATTCCCCCATGAAGTACGCCGCACATAGGATAAGTGCGTCGTACTTTGGCTCTTTTCATTAACTCTTCATTTATTTCGCTTATAGATTCTTCCTTTAACGAGCGTGGTGAAGTTTTAGACGGATATCTTTTGACACTTTTGTCCTATCTCGTCATTCGTTGTCCTAAACAATTATTGTACCAACAAACGACAAAACTTGCAATATTTCATTCGTTAACATATATATTTCACATATTTTCGAGGGATATTTTATGTATATTTGGAGCGTTATCAAATCCCCCCCATACTTAGCTTATTGCTTGCCCTCAAGCAATAAAAGCGAAAAAATTTTAGTTTAGTAAAACAAATTAATGATCACAAGCATAGATAACGTGACAAAGCAACTCACGAATTTTTATAGATAATATTATTTTCACACTCGCTCGAAGTCACCCATACGCACAGACATGATATGTTCAAATTACCATAAGTTTGTACAAGAAACTAAACTTCACCGACCACCAAACAAAAACATCAAAAGAGGTAATTTATTTAGTGATATTATTTATATTTGTTGAAAAAGGTTTATAATAAAATCATAATCCACCTTATCCGTAATGTAACAAACTATTCCTTCATCACTTTTTTTCAAGAACTTCGGCTTATTTTTTCCTTATTTCACTTTAACTTGGGGGAAACTTGCTTTCCTCCCATACTTAGGATAAGCACACTATATCAAACAAACTTAGAAGTTTGCAACCTTCGCATTTCATTATAACAACGATACCAGCATTTACGTTCTTCAATTCGTACGGATAAAATTTCAGATAATTTATATGAAAAGCTTTTTTGAACAAAATTATTTGTTACTTATATTTATATTTTTATCACCTCTTAATCAGTAAAATGTTTATAACACGCGAACGTGTTCCTACTGCAGTCTCATAAAGAATTCAAGCACAAGTTTTAGAATTAATAAATCACCAGCACACTCATATAATTTTAAATCGATACCAATGCTCCAGAAAAGGCGTCAAACTACAAATACACAGCCGTAACGACGGATGAGACACTTGAAATTGCATTCAAACCTTAAATCGAGAAAGCTAAAGATAAAATCATCTTAGGTATCAAAGATGGATACCTGAATTCTTAAGATCTAATCCTCACAAATTTTCTTTTAGGTGGTATAAATATGCTAGTAATGTTATCAATCCATAGTCAGATTACTTGTATGTGATCTTAAAATGTTATTTTTCAAAAAATTTCATTTAACTTTATTTTACTTTTCCAGTTTATCTCCCCCTATACTTAATATGAGCATTGTCCCTAATGTGAAATATTATAGAGAAAGATAAAATGGGAAAGTGAAATAATACTTCTCACTTATAAAGAATTACTTGAATCTTTGCTTTACGTCATTTCCGTCTCGTGTCCTTCTCTTTTTTTTCTTTTCCTGTTACAAATATACATACTGCATAGCACACACAATAATAATAATAATATTCCTAATTAATTATTTGTAGAAAGTATGATAATATTGTTTTCAATGCCAACAGAGGCATTTTACACACCATAGTAATAATAATAATAATAATAATAATAATAATAATAATAATATTGTTTTTAAGGAAATTGTTTTAAAAACACACGTGACCCAAAACATGTGGTCACACAACCAACTTGTGTCATCTCGACACTACTCATCATCATCCTGTTGATGCTGCTGATACTGCAGTGGATACTATGGTGGTTGAGGTGGATATTGCTGATAATACTGATCATACTATGGCTAAGCATATCTAGGTGGGTTATAGGCTCCCTGCAGGTCAACACTGTAAACCCTGGCCATGTGCTCAAATACTCCAGCATACCTATCCTAATGATACGACTACCTATGGGACATCCTCTCAATTGCCCCTTGGCGTATCTCCATATTACCCATCCTCTCGTACAAATCTTGCATTGATGCTCTCGGAGTTCTAGGAATACCAACTCTCGGTACACTCGGCTATGGATCCTTAGGAATTAGTCTACCCTCAGAGTCGATCAACTCTCTTAGTGTAGTCGTATCCAAATCCAAAAGTAAGATCAGAGTGCAAAAGTCGTCCCAAAGAATCTTAACCAAATCAACATATAAGTTTTATAAACCACCAACATATTTTAAATGTGGTTTGAGGAGCAGCCGGGGAACCAAAAATTGGGTGTTAACTAATGACTCATTAACTTATAATTAAACAAAAAGAAGACTCAAAAGATGACGTTTGTCAAACATGTTCCATTCAAAAGTAAGATCAGAGTGCAAAAGTTGTCCCAAAGAATCGTAACAAATCAACATATAAGTTTTATAACCTCCAAACATATTTTAAATGTAGTTTAAGGAATGGAACTTAAAAACAGTTTAACAAAATAAATTCGCGCAAGCTCCTCCTCATACCGCTCCAAGTCTTCAACCTTGATTACCTGAGATAAACATGCTTAAAAAGTCAACAAAATTGTTGAGTGAATTCATAGAGTTTATATGATTAAATGTTAGAACACAAGCATAATTCATCAAGAGACTTGTTGATCGGACAAGCCATATATTAATTTCTATCTCATTGAGCTCATGACACTGAACCTTGACAATAAAATATATCTTTCATGATATATTAGCCCCACGACTAGGTATTATTGCCTTATACCTAAATTCTCAATACAAATTGCCCGTTGAGTGGGTGTTCTCTTAAGGATACATACCCCCGGACAGGGCTTTCAAACCCAATAGATCTATTTATTTGTACAAGCGTTCACCCATCATAGGCAATTAACAATTCATGAAATTAGGGTCTTTTGGCAATAGCTACTCAATGAAATCAATATGTAATCGGGTCCAGCATACTAAAACAACTTGTGTTCATATTTTCAAAGCAAGCATGTATCTCCCTCGCGGGGTTTAATAAAACATTTAAAGTTAGAAAGGCGAGGCTATGAACTCACAGTGAATAGAAGTGCCAACCGAGAAATCACGTAAAGAGAAGGAAGCGACAAGTCAATCACGACCTATAATAATAATGGTTTGCGTTTTAGAAATCAAGTTTAATAACATAAGTATACTTTTATATATAATACAATACATGATTAACATGTTTATAATCTTACATGTATAAAAATTTCATGTCGAGAATCCAAGATAACTTAAGAATCTTCCAACTTGCATTTTCTAAAACTTTGCCAATTTTTCAAGTTACTAACTATCACCTAATGAAACCCCAAGCGACTTCATCTCTTGTCCAACTCTTATTTCTAAATACCTATATGTATTGTTATCTCACTATAGTTGGCGTTAAACTCTATGATCATCTTAACTATTTTCAAATAATGTTGCAATGTATAATGTCCAGTTTTGGTTCAGCAGGAACCTTGTAAAAGTAGGACAGCAGAAAGCCCCTGAAAAAAAATCACAAAAATCTGGAAAAATTCCAGGAGGTCACACATATCATGGGCAACTTCCAGTTTAAATTTTGTAGAAAAATATGATGTTTTGACCCGTCTGCACAGCCTATCTCTACAACTGAAATTCAGGACAGCAAACTCAGTTTTGACACTTGGGTTTACAATTGCCTTTTGACCCACTTTAAAACCTTGAAATTCGATGAGGCCTAGTTCGTTGGAAAGTACATTCGACGTAGTTATCCATAATGTCCTGCAAACCTATCAATGCTATCGGCATGACCAAGTTATGACATCCTAAAGTTGCCCTAAAATTCGGATTAAAAATGGTTATGCAGAATTTTGCCGAAACATTTTCCAAACTTCAAACTAACGTGTAGGATTCATTATTAGGAGTTACAAGGCGCGCGAATTAGCGCCGCGAAACTATGGATACAACCTATCCTAATCCTAGGTCAAAACCCATTCAATCAAACCACAATTTCACCACCAACAACCTGAACTTTCTGGTCTTATAGGGGAATCTATATCGCCTTTCATTCGTCAATTTCTCGCCTCAATAACACATTCAACAAGCCTATACTAGCCTAACAATCATCCTTAACATCCTAAATCATTGAACAATCTCAAAAACACATCATGAATGAACTAACAAGGATTCTCAACATAAATTTTTATAACATGCATCATATGTATAATTAATCAAAATAGAAATTAAAGAAATTTTACCCACAATGTATTCAATGTTATTGCAAGATGATCACAACAAAAACCCCTATGGTTTTGTTGTTCTTGGCCGCGGCAATCCAAACCCCAAACACCAAAAACCTAAATTTTTCTTGAACAAACAATCTTCAATAATCACTAGAACAATACCAAGCCCCTCTTTCTTCCACAATAATCCACAATGTTGAAGATAATTAATTTTTATAAAACCCAATTTTCTTGAAAACCTCTTGCATGGTGGTTTATAATTTAGAAGGGATAATAAGGGTCAATTTATGGAGGTTTTGGAGTAATAAGGAAGATGATTTGATTAAGATTGAGTGATGATGGTGATGGTGTTGTGATGCTTGGCGACGAACAGAGAGGGAGAGCAGGGAATAGAGTCGTTGGTTTCTATGAGATGTATTAACTGAGTGTTATGTTGGTTCGGTTATAAATAAAAATATGAGGAGGGTGTTTGGGCTTACATATCCAGCTTATATCAAAAGAGTGTGAAGTGAGCTTAAAAAAAATATAAAGGGTATGGGTTAGTTGTTTGGGCCGCCGGTATGGGGTAGAGAGAAGGGTTTGATGGGCTAATTTTTATACTAACTAATTTATGTTAATAAATCCCGGCCCAAGAATTAATTTAACCCGATACTTTTTATAAAAACTCAAGTTTCGATTCGGTTTATGTTTAATAAAAATAAAAGTTGAAAAATAATTAAAATAAAATAAATAAATCCTAACGGTTAAAAGTCGGCATTCGTGATTTCTCAATTGACATAACGGACGAATTAGCTTATAATTACTCGCGAGGGTTTTTAAAATTGACGATTTTATTAAAATTCGTTTAAGAAAATAAAATGAATGATTAAAAATATAAAATTTAATTATAAATTTAAATTAAATAGTGACCTTAAATACGGGGTTTTACATAAACTGTCCACAGCAAATCTGACTCTCCCTTTGAGTACCAGCTCCTTTCTCTTCATCTACCTTGCAATCAACCAAGCCACATTCGCATACCCGTTTTGGTGTCTAGCATCAAACATACTCAATAGCCACAAATCATTCTTTTGTATCTTGTCATACCCAGTAGTCCTTTGACAAAAGCCATAGGTGATCATCTTGTAAACCACCCTCAAAACTGGGCTCCGGATAGTAGAAGCATAACTCCTAGATAAACTCAAATTCTCCTCTCAACTAATGCTTAACCAATACTCCTGAGCATTAAAATGATCATCACTACGCAAGCCTCCTTGAAAATACACATCAAATCCATCCTCATCAAGCTCCTCAGCATGATACAATCCCAATCTATGAGCAAATTCAAACAAAGTTAAACTATGAGCACGGCCACCAAGTCTAAACTTGACGATCTTCTTGGTTTGCAATTCATCGTTGGCACAAACTTCATCAAATTCATAGGTTGAATAAAACTCGTAGCTCCAAATAAATTGGTTCTTTGATGTTAAAAGCTCTAATCCACGCCACAAAAGTGAATATTTCTTCATTAGATTCAGCTTCACGCAACTTAATCCTTAACATATCATCAATTTCTATATCATACCTCATTCCATTTAGTATATCCCAATTTACAACACACGGCGGGTAAACATATCTAGGGAGTAAGTTGGCTAATTTGGTGTTATACCTAGACTTTGCCTCTTTGTTGCTACCTTCCCATAGTAAGAGTTCATGATAAACTTGTGGAAGCAATACCTCTTCCATGGTTTCATATTGTCTAAAGCGTTTGGATCTTAATGATCCGGCTTCATCATCATTTCCTCCCATAGTTTACACATCAAAAATAATCAACAATACAATGTATAATTATGTTAGAATTTATTTGGTATAAATGGTCAAGGTTTAGATCGGTTTGCAAACTTTCTGTGACTTTCTAGGGTAAAATGTGCAGCACACTTCATAGAAGTTCGGCGTACTTCATAGGAAATTAGCAAAGTGCGGCGGTTTTATCATAAAACCGGCGTACTTTCTAGGCTGGTTAAAATAATTCTGAATTTTTTATGATTTTCCAACAATTTATTTTAAAGATAAATTCATAATATGAACAGTACTATTAGATTTAGCAATATTCCAACATGCATTTTGATAAATAACTCCTAAATATCATAATTCGATGGGTTAATTGTACATATCAAACATGGATTTGATTTTCCTAATCCAATTATAAACAACTCTAATGAACAAGAAATTGAATAAATTAACAATAAACAAGTTTAGGAATGATATTAACATACCCTAGGCATGATTATAGACTTGATGGATTGATACTTGAAATTTTTCCTTATTTTTGTGAGAAAACCCAGCGGTTTTGGTGAGTGTGTGAGTTTTTATAATGTGTTAAATCTTGTTTTGTAAGTTTTATATATGAAAACCGCCACAAAGTGCGGCGTACTTTACCCTTTTTACTAGAATTTATATATTTTAATTATATATATATCACAAACTTACCTAGCACATTTCATTATTTAAACACAATTATAACATAGATTTTCAATCCATCATACTGACTCAATATTAATATTTATCATTAATTGGACTAATGTCCATACATCAAGTGTAATCCCTTATGGATTTATACAAATGATTTTATTTTTGACTCAACAAGAAAAGTAAAATAGATTAGGAGTAAATGAATTTCCCTCCTTTATTCCCACTCAGTCTAATAATTCACTCAATAAACCAGTTAGGTGACATAATGTCACTCAACTTATGATATTTTGATAATTTCTGGTCTGTTTTCTTGGTTGTGAACACTTGCACAAAAATATTCCCATGTGGGTCAGTCACCCTTATCTCAGTACGCCACTGTCCTTTTGATTCCTCTTCATTAGTATAACAACCCTGGTAATCTGGTTTCCAGTTAACGTGTTGCAACGGTACAGGTAATAAACCAAGGAAACTAACGGCCTTTTTCCAAACACTAATCTTCCAGAATGGGTTAATGACTGCTTGTAGAGCTAATGATCGCTCAGCTGTATTGTTACAATTCAGATATGTTGCTAGTTTCGGACCATAAATTGGTGCTCTAAATTTGTTTCTCTTAATCTCATACTCTTCTTCGTCATTGCTATCGCTTTCTGCGGTTCTTAGAACATCGGATCTTGCGGCACGGAAAGTTTGATGACAGATTCCATCAAAAGTTAAGAAAAGTCTTTCTGGGGTATTAAGTATGCCACCAATTGTATATATGAATCCCCGACCAACTACTATCGGTGCATCTCGGTCAATTGGTATATCCAAGATCAGAAATTTAGCAATTATTGTGGTGACTCCCACCTGGCAAAGAACATTCGTAAGTATTCCTATAGCTTCTGCTTGGGTATGATTAATCATTGTGATCCCTCTGTCGACCTTTTTTATCTCTTTTCTTCCTAACTGCTCATAAATCCGGTAAGGCATGGTATTGATATCTGACCTAGTGTCGGCTAATGCATTTTCGTTGACCTTGCCCTCAAGTCTGATAGGAAATATAAATGCTCCAGGATCGTCTTTCTCTTTCAATGCTTCACCTTTGACTTTATTTATTGCTTCCTCCTCTTCTTTCACAATCATTCCATCTAATTCCAATTTGTCCTTCCAAATCTCATCGAGCACTTTCTTGTACTTGTCATGATAAGCCATTATCTCAAGTACTAGCCTCAGTTCCTCCAACAAAGCAAACCTCTGGCTAATTCTATGTGCCAAT
>BQNB010096310.1:0-25654 GCA_026074375.1 Tanacetum coccineum
AAGTTAAAAAGTATTTTTATAAAAATATGTTACTGTTCATAACAGTATTTAACCATATAATAATTATAATATTTTGATAGATTTTCTTAATACAAAACTATGGACATAAGAAACGCATAAAATGGAGTTAAAACGATAAAGATACGAGGTTTATAAAATCTTGTGCACTATTTTTACTTTTATAAAACAATTAAATTAATTATATAATATCATTACATAATCAATAAAAATATTAAATCATATATTTTTAACAAAAAATACATTAGTAAACAAAAATGATATTTTTCTTTACGGATACAATTACATGTACCTTTATTTAACAAAGTACGATTTAATTAATATTTTAACTTTTTAAAGTTTAACAAAAACTATTAGGTGGTGGTGTGACTATATAACATGTGATATGTTATTTATATAAAATACATTACTCTCATACGACCTACAATTAATTAGGTTGCATTCTGATTGCCGAGATGATTTGCATATTTGATTTAGATAATCAAATCATTCACTTACGGTGAGTTCATAGCCCTATTTTTACACTATTAAAATGATTTACAACATTGGGGTGAGAAACATGCATTGTTTTACGATTAGACGCAAGTATACTTTTATACAAATTACGAGTTTGCCTAAGTAGCTATAACCCACTATGCCCATGAATCATGAACTATTAATTACTAGATTGTAAGTGCGAATGTTATGAATAGATCTATTTGGGATTGACATCCCCGTTAGGGTGAGTAGCGCTCACTAGTTTCGAATGTACTGAAACAACAAATGTTTACCATGTCGGAACAATTTGGATGTTACGGGTTGAACATCTACAAGGGCACACTATTTGCATACATATATGTTGTAGCCTCAGTGTCATGAGCTTAGTGCATTTCGTAATTACTTTTGTGATATTGTATTCGTTACTTATCATACATTTGGAAATCTTGCGGTCCTACTTTATACATTTATCAAACCTGTGAATTCACCAACTTTATGTTGACGTTTTAAAGCATGTTTTTCTCAGGTCAATAAGGTACAAGAACAAGGATACATTGGGGGTCAACATTTTGGGAATCATTTTGCATGAAGATTTAAATGCATTACATTTTGGAGTATTTGTTATGTATTAAAATCTTTACATTTTCATGGGTGAACTATTTAAGCTTTGAGATTCTATAAACAAACAATGTTATTTAATCCAAAGTTCAGCTTTTTTAACGACTCATATAGAGGTCGTTCTCATATCTTGCGTTGTTGATCTATGAAGTAACACTCTCTGACCCATATTCCGCTGCAACCCATTTTGGGGGTGTTACAGATTGGTATCAGAGCCAAGGTTGTAGAGAACCAGGTCAAATGTTTTACTTGGACTATAACCATTTTCAAACATTGCATCATACAAAAGTTTTCACGGGACATACATACACTATTGAGTTGCATTAGTTGGTTACACTGTATTCTTTCTGATCTTATACATGTTTAATATTATTATACGTACTTATATCATACTACGTATATACTATATTGATCTTATATAACATTCTTATATAAATTTATTTTGTTGTTTCAGCATTCATGTCTTCATCCATAGTTACCTACACATCTGTCTACACTGATTCCGAGCTAGGGATAGTCTTTTAGGGAGCTGATGGAGGTTCTTCATGAGTCATCGTATACAGATACGATGGACTCCCCATGCAGCCGGTAGCCCCACCATCTTCGAATTATGTGCCATGACCAAAGCACCCACCATCTCCCGATTATGTGCCCGGTCCTGAGCACCCACATTCATCTGTCGAGGTACCATACGTACCTGAGCCTGAGTACCCTGAGTACTTAGTACCATCAGATGATGAGGCACCCTTGGAGGACCAGCCTCTACCTATTGATGCCACACCTACCACCTTATCACTAGGCTATGTGGCAGACTCCGATCCGGAGGAGGAACCTGAGGAGGATCATATTGATTATCCTGCTGATGGTGGGGATGATGTTGATCAGCCCTCCAATGATGACCATGATGATGATACTGATGATAAGGATGAGTATCCCTTTGAGGACGAGGATGATGACGAGGAGGAGGATGAGCACCTAGCTCTGGCTGACTCTTTTACTGTACCTGCTGTTGACCCTGTTCCCCCAGCTAGGGATACAAAGGCAATTGAGACTGATGAGTCTGCACCTACACCTAGATCACCTCAGACTAAGGTCCCCTTTGCTTAGACACGTCTCCGTAGGGCACGGAAGACTGTTAGACTTGAGCCACCTATGTCAGCATCTATGGAGGCAAGCATTGTTGAGCATGCTGCCGCACCTACACCACCACTACCTATATCATCTCCACCATTACCTCTACCATCACCACTCACTACTAGCCCTACTGATGCAGGGTACCATTGGGCTATAAGGAAGCTGGGATTCGGATGAGAACTGTATCACCACCCTTGTTACTACCATCTACTTCCCATAGGACTGATATTCCTAAGGCTTAGATACCGCCTTAGAAGAGAGCTTGCTTTACTACTCTCGCTCCCAGACTCGAGGTCGGGGAGAGTTTAGCAGCTGGTGTTGTGAGACAGTCAGGGCCTACTCTGGAGGCAGAGCTTAGGCGAGACAGGGTTATGGGATTATCAATACTTAGGATAAGATTGTTGAGGCCATGCTAGAGGTAGCACCGACCACCTTGGAGGGGGTCAACCAGAGAGTGACAGAGCTTGCTACTACTGTTAGGCAGGAGACTAAGGAGTTCCAGGTACGATTCGAGGATGTACAGGACGACCGAGCTTATTTGAGAGCCCAAGTCAACACATTATTCAGAGATAGGCCATATCACCGCCACACATCTATAATTTTGGATAGAGAGGCGATGTATGCTCGTATGGCATAGACTGGTTCTGAGGATAGGAGTGCAGCCATAGAGGCCTATGTTAGGACACTAGAGGCACTAGTTGCCACATTGATTGCACAGACCTCGTCACTTCAGGCTCAGTTGACTACAACACTTGGACGTATTGAGACACTAGAGGCTAGAGATCTAGAGCCCTAGGATGAGCCAGCTGAGGCTGGCAGTAGCTGTTAGTCATGTATCACTTGTAGCTATCCTATATAGCCTATTAAGTTTTATGGGTTACTCCCAGCCTTGTCGAGATTACACTCTATTTATTTATGCAAACCACTACCTAAACTATTATAACCCTTTAAACATTTTTACAATTACATTATAAACCATTTTACTACCACATGATAAACTATTTTACTAATCATCATCTTACTATCGTCGAATGAACTAACATCTTATAAACTATTCCACTATTGTAATAAACTCTCTTACTATCCTAAACGAATCATTTCACTATCGGATAATAAACCCTCATTTTATAAACTGTTTTACTATCGCTTTGAAAACTATTTTACTGTTGGAATAAACTATTTTACTATCGTCTGGTAAAAAATGCCCCCTTATAAACTATGTTCTTACCATCACATAAATCATTTTACTATTACCTAATAACCTATTTTGTTATTACCATGAAAAATTGTTATACCATCACCTTATGAAGATTTTGCTAAAACTTATAAACCATTCAACTATTGTGTTGTAAACTAAAAGTTATTTCGTCATTAATTTATAAACAAAGTTACTATCATTTTTACAATTTTCATTTCACCATCTTATGAGTTATCTTCTTGATATCTTATGTATATTTTGCAATCAACTCAACAACTACGTTACTACTACCTTATAAATCATTTTATTTATATGAAATCACTTTGTTTGCATCCCATGAATCATTTTACTATCACCCCGCGAACCATTTAACTTTTGTCTTATAAACCAACCTACAGTTATCTTAAAAACTATTTGGTTGTCATCCTAAAACTACCTTGTTTCTATCTTGTATCACCCTATAAAACCATTTTTTTTCTTTCTACTTTATACATAACGTTAATTTGATGAAAATGAGCAACGCATCGTTAACCCTCAATTAAACATGGCCTGATCACCTATGTATAATTCGGGAAGGACCATGTCATGCTGGGAGTAGTCACCTTAAAATCTTTTGTCAAAAATTTAATTTACCACTTATATCTCAGAAAAGCAAAATTTTGTGTGTGCATCCATAAAACATACCTGTCACGAGGAATCAAATTAGTAATCATAGCGACTAAGTATATCTTTACACCACCCTATCACATAGAGTTGGAATCATCTTACATCAAAACCTATGTTGAAAAGTCAAGACACATCCCTAGTCACCCTAGGATGATCCACTAACAAGTTTACTCGCCATTAAGGAATATACCAAATCACCCCTTTCAACGTCTATGTAATACCATAGAGCTTAGTAGTTACGCTACCACCATATGTATAAATTCGTTATCACCTTAGAAGGAAAAATGCTATAACTAACGTGTTGAGCCGAAAGGGACGAATAAGCCCGCTAGAAGCCGAACCTTGGTCGCAACAATAAATATTAAACCAATGTCACAAATCTTGAACGCTCAAGCTAAAGCAATTTAGAAGGGGAAGGCACGCAAGTTACCAAGCGTGGTAACAAAAATATCGAAAGACGTAAATAAAAATAACAAATAGAATTGTTGTTACAACATCCGTTTATTTCCTTGGAAATAAGGTTACATAAGAATAAAAGGGAAGTACAAGTTTTATTACAACCCTCCCCTAACAATAATATCTATTACTTCCAAAATAAATCCACGCCAATAGCTAGGACAATGATCGGTGCAAGGAGCGCTAGAATTGCGGCCAAATATTGAAAATCTTCTTCGTATGGAACGTAGGCCATATAAATGCTGAGTGCTATCGCGCTTGCCATCGCCACGAGTGTAATGATATGTAACATTTTGAGAGGTTTGAATGAAAGAGATTTAAGTGAAAGATTTAGTGATTTATGGAGATTTGGAGAAGAAAATTGGTATTTAAAGGGGGAAGTAACCATTGGGATACTGTTGGTGACCGTTGGGGTCACTGTTCATCTATAAAAAATAAAATAAAAAAGGGGGGAGGCTAAACCCTAGATATATTAGACCTTCTTAAAAGTTTAGCTAAAATTAGTCCGTTAGCTTACCAACTCGAATCGCCGAGAGGACTCAGTAATATTCATGACACGTTCCATACCTCAAAATCTGGAGAAACACAATGAATTGCTCGTCATACCTATAAAAGAGACCGCTAGTAGAGTTTTCATACAACAACTGTTATCACACTAGTATCCAAGCCGTACCATCTGGGCACTTTTTGGTTGAAAGTGTAGATCACCTGTTTGCTGGGCCGAGGTTGGAGATGTTCAGCTCACCGGTCCAGAAATTGTTGACTACCGAGAAAATAATCCAAATTAAAAGCAGAATTCAAGCCGCTCGTGATCGCCAAAAAATTACGCCGATGTGAGGCGTAAACATCTAGAATTTTAAGTTGGTGACCGAGTCATGTTAAAGGTATCACCTTGGAAAGGGGTTATTCGTTTTGGCAAACGGGGGAAGTTGAACCTCAGGTATATTGAACCTTCCAAGGTGCTAGCCAAAATGGGAACCGTTGCTTACAGACTCGAACTTCCTTAACAACTAATCAGGGTTCATAGCACATTTCATGTATCCAATCTAAAGAAGTGTTTATTTGACAAGCCGTTAGCAATTTCGTTGGATGAAATACACATTGACGATAAACTTCACTTCGTTGAAGAACCCGTGGAAATTATGGATCGTGAAATTAAGCAGTTAAAGCAAAGGCCCGCGTTCCCCATTACATAGTTCGATGAACGCTAAGAGTCTTGAGTTCACATGGGGAACATAAGATCATTCAAAAGAAGTATCCGCACCTCTTCACCAATCGCGCATCTTCATGCAATGCCACGTCTTAAAGCATTGAGGACAAAGCTCCTTTAACGAGAGGAGACTGTAACAATCCATTATTTCAGGTCATTTTACGACTTCAATTATTTCATTATTTATTTTTAGACGTGTTTACTTTTAATT
The DNA here is from genome assembly GCA_026074375.1 of Tanacetum coccineum. Lineage (NCBI taxonomy): Eukaryota > Viridiplantae > Streptophyta > Magnoliopsida > Asterales > Asteraceae > Tanacetum > Tanacetum coccineum. The sequence continues at coordinate 5,989 of BQNB010096310.1, forward strand.
TTCATCGTTTAGTTAAATCGCGTAAACTAAAAATCAACATTCAACGTAAACGGCACCAAACAAATAAAAGTTTACGTCAAGCAAGCATTATATTATTTTTACGAAAGTAATAATCAACTTTTTATATTTTATTTTTATTGGTTACGTAAAACGTTTATGTTTCGCAATAAAATACATTTAGGCATACCCGGAAGCACCAATACCTATCTATACTAAACCAAATACCCACAATTATACTCAATACTCAAAATAATACATATTACTACCATATACATATACATAGGCGGTTCTAGTATAGAAAGCACCAAGGAAAATAATATCTAGACTTCCATTTTCAAATCAAACACGTGCTAAATCCATTTCCAAGCAACCTTTTTTACAATTACTAACTTCCTTACACAAGTTTTTTTTCCATACTTTCTTACATCAAAACCATGCCTTTTCCCCTAATTTTTATGGTTGTATTTTTAGATATTTTAGCTATAAATTGGATCTTATTTGCAAAGCCTTCATTCCCTTTATTTCTCTAGCTAAAAATCAAAGAAACTCTCCCACCTATAAGCCCCAAAACCCACGACTCACTTTTGAGTCACAAAATAATTCATAGCTTTGATTTCTCAAGTATTACAAGTGTACAAGGGTTGATATTAGGCATATCTAAGGTGTTACAAATTGATTTGGAAGCTTGGGTATTGGTTTATACAAGGTTTAATCAAGTGAAAAGTTAGAGTTTTCAAGTGTTGGATTAAGGTTTTCTTGAAGTATTTAGGGTTAATACTTGGTTTGTAATCTTGCGTATCATCTTCATTCGTCTTTCTAATATTCATTTCATATTTTATATAATTGTTATATGATTAATCGTCACCTAGTTATATTTTATACATGTTTATAAAATATTAGAAATTTACATAAACTCAAAAAATACTTGTTCATGGCAAATATGATGTTTAAAACATAAAGACATATTTTATTTAAGGATTTACAAGCAATGGATAATTTATATGATTATTTGTTAAATTATGGTTAACTATTTATTTATAGAGTGTATATAAATAAATAAACATGATGGACATTTTTCTTAGACACTTTGGATTATATATGATGGACATAAACTTAAGGACTTAATTTATATACAAGATGTGTAAGTACATAAATTAGAGGACTTGTAGCAAATTAGTTAAGTTTAAAACTTATAAACACAATTTTTCAAACATTTAAAAAAAACCTACTGTTTTAATTCGAAAAATATAACATTGATTTTATATTTTATTAAAATAGTACATTTCATGACGATTCAAAATATACAGAGAACTCGAAAAACCGAGCTATAACGAAGAAGTTACGCTATTACAAGTTTACGATAAAAAGTATTTTTATAAGAGTAATTTTATAAAAATACGTTACTGTTCATAACAGTGAGTTTTTGGAAAATATTTTTCTTGGATAAAACTTTTAATTACAGATCCTTGCATATAAGGATCACTAAAAACACAATTAAAATGAAGGAGATATGAATTTTATACGATTTCAATAAATAAATTTATAAAAAGTGTTTTTATAAATTTTAGCCACTGTTACTGTTCATAACAGTTTATATAAATATTATAAGTATAACATTTTGCTAGATTTCTCAAATACGATTCCATACTTATAAAGAACAAGCGAAACGGAATTAAAATGAATAAGTTATGATGTTTATAAGATTACAAAGATTAAATATATAAAAGTAGTTTTACAAAAACAATAAAAGTTACTATTCTCAATAGATAAATTATCGTAAATATAATATTTTAATAAATCTTCTTAATACGAAACCATGGACACAAAGACGTATAAAACAGAGTTAAAACAGGAGAAATATAACTTTCTATGCACTATTTCCTGACATGAATAGTGTTGGTTCGTTTTTAATAAAAACTTTGCAAAACAATGTGGTATCACTTATATAATAGTTATACCTGTTTTTAACCTTATAAATATTATTTTACATGATGATCGAACTGTTTATACAATAACATTATATAAATAATAAAAACATTAAATCAAGTATTTTTAGCAATTAATGAATTGTTGAACAAGTATACTATATTTACAAAGACATGTGCATGGACATTATTTTTCAAAGTACAAATTTATATTGTTTAATTTTATAAATTAAACAAACATGTTTATGTGGTGATGTAACTATATAGAATTATATATAGTGTTAGTTAATCAAAGTACATTGTACTCATACGACCTATATTTAATTAGGTTGCATTCGGACTATACGTGACGATTTTCATATTTGATTTACATATCAAATACATTCACTGAGGTGAGTTCATAGCCCCATTTTTATACAATTCCAATGATTTACAATTCTCGGGGTGAGAAACATGCTTTGTTTTACGATGGGACGCAAGTACACCTTTATACAAATTACGAGTTTGCATAAGTAGCTATAACCCACTATGCCCATAAATCATGAACTGTTAATTACTGGATTGTAAGCGCAAATGTTATGAATAGATCTATTTGGGATTGACATCCCCGTTCGGGTGAGTAGCGCTCACTAGTTTCGGAGGTACCGAAACGACGAATGTATAAAGCCCATGTCGGAACAATTTGGATGTTGCGGGTTGAACATCTACACGGGCACTTATTTGACATTAAGTGGCATACATATATGTGTACTTCATTGTCATGAAGCTTAGTGCATTCATAATTACTTTTTAGATATTGTATGTTGTTGAAATGTCCTTACACTTGGAAATCTTGAGGTCTTACTTTATACATTAATTAAACCTGTGAATTCACCAACTTTATGTTGACGTCTTAAAGCATGTTTTTCTCAGGTCAATAAGGCAAGAACAAGATACAATTGTGGGTCATCATTTTGGAGTCACATTATCATAAAGATTTAAGTGCATTACATTTTGGAGTATTTGTTATGTATTAAAATCTTTACACTTTTCAAGGATGAACAAGTTAAGCTATGGGATTTTGTAACAAACCATTTATTTAATCCAATGTATCATTTTAAACTACTCATATAGAGGTCGTTCTCATATCTTGTGTTGTTAATCTTTGATGTAACACTCTCAGACCTATATTCTGCTGCGACCCTATTTGGGGGTGTTATAGATTGGTATTCAGAGCCAAGGTTATAGAGAACTAGGTTGCATATTTTACCTAGACTATAACCGTTTTCATAAACATTGCATCACATCAAAACTTTTTCATGTGCATACACTACTTGCTTACACTATGTGCTTACATGATTTATATGCGTATTTACCTTATCATATGTATATCTTACATTTGTCTTACATACTATACTTACATAAAACCCTAGATGGTCACGGCACCATGACCACACCTCGTCCCACACCTTTTTCCACTACGGGACCACGTACCAGAGTATTTACTCCATTTGTCATCATATCCGATTCTGACAATGAGATTACTACCTTACCCATGAGACCCGCACCACCACCATCACCAGATCACACACCAGCTTTGTACGTCTACCCACTGGATTCTGGTGACGACATATCAGACGAGAATCTGAAGTGACACTACTAAGTCACTTCACACCCATTCTACTTCGACATCAGTTGTTCATCCATCATTTACCCGATCCCTATCTACTAGCCTTGTTCTTGCCAGTCAACCAGGAAAGGAGATCCCAATGCCACTAGGCTACAGAGCAGCCATGGACCGATTGGAGACTCACCATCATCCACTACTTTTAATCAGAGTTACCATCCTCATCTGGTAAGAATCCAGACCACCCTCTCATCACTACCACCATCAGTACCACCACCACCAGAGCATATTGAGTCACTTGGGGATAACATAAAGGCTAGCATGTGGAATTTTGAGAAGCACCCTGGCCCATAGACAGAAAGATTAGTCATTGTAGCTCCTTTTGTATTATATCATACTAAACTTGAGTAATACTCGGTTGGTAGCGTTAATGAAAAGCTTGTACTCTTTTATTCATGTAAAACGATGTACTAAGTATTAACCTACTTTGTTGGTTATGATCATGTAGTTATTATGATGGAGGTGCTTTATTTATGTTCCAGGTTGCTTTTATCTTATACCCTTGCATGACATGGTCTTACTTTACATATACGTTGTGATCATAAAGTGTCATGATTTTACCTTGGATGAAATCTCATATATATTTTATTCCTTGTGATCTTAAGGAAACGATGACAACTATGAATCAAGGGATGAGTTTTGCATAAATCGAGCAGATTGTAGCCGAGAGAGTGCTAATGCTATTGAGACTATTGCTATCTATAGACGAGGTAGCAGAGAATACTGGCAACAAGAGGAAGTGGGAAGGTAACCACAAGGGAAGCTCTAGCCAGCAACAAAACAAAGAGCCTAAAGTGATTAGAGAACACACTGACGGTCCAAACAACAAGGAAGGCGATGCTGGAAATCTACCATTATGTAACAAGTGTGAGTTTCACCACACTGGCCCGTGTGCAGCAAAATGTAGCAAGTGCAAACGGTTTGGTCATCAAACTAGAGATTGCAGGACCCCGGTACTTAGAGCATAACAGAGGCCCTTAATGGCAAAAATGAGCATTGCATCGTTAACCCTCAATTATACATGTCCTGATCACCTATGTATAATTTGGAAAGGACCATGTCATGCTCGGAGTAGTCACCTTAAAATCTTTTATCAAAAATTTAATTTTCCACTTATATCTCAAAAAAACAAAAGTTTGTGTGTGTGTCCATAAACATACCATGTCACAGATTCAATTAGTAATCTTAGCGACTAAGAGACTTTTACCCACCCTACACATAGAGTTGGCATCATCTTATATCAAAACCTATGTCGAAAAGTCAAGACACATCCTATCCACCCTAGAATGATCCACTAACAAGTTTACTCGCCATTAAGGAATATACCAAATCACCCCTTTCAACGTCTACGTAATACCATAGAGCTTAGTAGTTACGACACCACCATATTCGTTATCACCCTAGAAGGAAAAATGTTATAACTAACGCGTTAAGCCAAAAAGGACGAATAAGCCCGCTAGAAGCCGAACCTTGGTCGCAACAATAAATATTAAACCAATGTCACAAATCTTGAACGCTCAAGCTATTTAGAAGGGGAATTCAAGCAAGTTACCAAGCGTGGTAACGAAAATATCGAAAGACGTAAATAAAAATAACAAATAGAATTGTTGTTACAACATTCGTTTATTTCCTTGGAAATAAGGTTACATAAGAACAAAAGGGAAGTACAAGTTTTATTATAACCCTCCCCTAAAAATAATATCTATTACATCCAAAATAAATCCACGCCAATAGCTAGGACAATGATCGGTGCAAGGAGCGCTAGAAATCTTCTTCGTATGGGACGTAGGCCAAATAAATGTCGAGTGCTATCGGCTTTTGCCACCGCACGAGTGAATGATATGCAACATTTTGAGAGGTTTGAATGAGAGAAATTTAAGTGAAAGATTTAGTGTTTTATGGAGAATTAGAGAAAAAAAATTGTAATTAAAGGGGGAAGTAACCATTAGGTTACTGTTGGGGTCACTGTTCATCTATAAAAATTAAAATTAAAAAGAGGGGGAGGACTAAACTGTAACCTTTGCCCTTTTGTGTTCTGAATATTTTATTTATAGTCCTTTGACTATTTGACTTTTGTCAGTTTATTCAAATTTTGTACCGTGTTGACGGTGGTGATTTTATGAGATATATGATGAATTGTGGTTTATTGTGATTAATAATCCCTTTTGGAAGGTATTATTGTGTTATGTGTATTTCGGGTGGTTTGACTCGTGAATTTTGAGAAATGCCGAAAACGAGTCTGACACGTTCGTTAATGTCCAAATGAGTTTTGAAGGGTGTAAAGTGAAAATATGTCGTGTAAATACTCTAGGTTAATGGGAAAGTATTTTTAAAGTGAATAAAAATGCTAATTAACTTTGGGGTAAATTTTACGGTTGAGTTTTACGAGTATTTAAGTGATCCCGATAGAAAGAAAAGGCCGAACCTCATGGGGATACCATGGCGGTCAAAAGAAACTAGAAGATAAAGTGACTTTAATTTTAGCAACCTTGTCCTTATTGACATAAGAGGCTTTTCTTTATCCTCATTTTACACATATTCAATTTTAAAATCAAAAAATATCCCTCTCCCTTCTTTTTCTTTATTCATTGTCCACACCTACAACAACACACACTCATATAATTTTGAAGTTTGATCAAGAAAAACCATAAGACCATAAAGATGGGGGTTTGAATTCTAATGGGTTTTTTGTTATTTGTTTTTTGGTTATTCATTTATATATAGTTTGGGTTTGTCCAGTTCGTGGTCGAAATCTACAAATTTGAAATTTTCTTGTAATTTTTTCAAATTATTTTCGTTTGTCCTTTTGAGTTTATTTTGATGCATAGATGTTAGTTGTACAAGTTGATCGTTGTGAAAATAGATTTTTGAAAGCGAAACGAAAGAAAAATGAGGTGTTTGGTTCGTGTAAAAAGAAAAGGAAAAAGAGGGTTTTTGTAGTTTTGATGTCGTGGTCGTGATGGTTGAATAATAATATGATGCTAGAATGCTTATTTTTTTATAGTAGCTTGTATGGCTTATTCGGGCTTATTTTTTAAGTTATTTCTTGGCTTATTTGGGCTTATAGGCCACAATGGATTCCCAAAATTAAACACTAGGCAAGTGATTTTGAGTATTTTTGTGTTATGACGTAATGTTGGACTAGTTTTTGAGGCTTATGGTATACCAAAAGCGTTACGTACTTAAATACTTATTTAAAGCTTAATATACGTTTATTTTGATCTATGGACTCACAACCCAATAAGTCTATTTGAGTCGCGGCTTAATGGGAGGGCTTATTGTGGTCCGGATTATTTTCTACATATAAGTATATACTTATATATGTAAATGGACATCTGATTTATTTTTTGATATGACCTTGGTTTTTGGACTTAAATAGTAATTTGACTTATATATGCCTATGGACCTTTGTTGGGCACTTAAGGTCCCAATAAACTATATGTAGTAGTTATGAGAATTTTTGAGTGGACTTTTTTGAAAGTGGAAATGGATTTACAAGTTATATTGAACGATATTTGGGGAAACGTGGTGTAACGTTACGATTGAGATTTTGGAATTTTGTCGAAAAGTGTCGAATTTGTGAAAAATGTTGAAAATAAGGTTTGAAACCTTGGAAAACGTTGTATAAACGTACGAGTCATGTCGAAATTTCGTAAAAAGTTTATACTTAGAAAATTTCTTAAAAACAAAATTTTTGATTTTAAATAATAAAATAATATTTAATTATTTGTTATTTTATTTATTTAATAAATTCACTAAAAGACGAAAAATATAATTTTTCTCGAAACTTCTCTAAAGTGTTTATTATGAGTAAACGTTTCATTTTCAACCGTATAATGATTATTTTGAAGTGACTAAGGTGTACCGAATGGACTTGTCGAGATATATTTATAATTAATAATTATAAATATTTATTATATTACTTATCTATTTACGCTAAATAGTATAAGTATGTATTATCGAGGAATGAGATTGATATGATTGTGGAGTTAAGTCGTCAACCATATACCAAAACACCACTAAATTGTTTTGGGTAATTGTACAACGCGTCTAAACTCTATGCATCAAACGTGAAGATTGTTTTGGAATTGGATGATTAAATTGGGACATTAACTGGACTAGGTCGTGTGCGGGCGTCGTTGCATTTGCTTGTGTGATTGAGATTTGGTTGCTAAAGACTTGCTTGAGGTGAGTTCTCGTAGCCCCACTTTTTACTGTTTTTCCGTTGGGGGAAAATGATACTCAAATGTGTTTTGAAATGTTTTGAATTGATCTGTGCAAAATGTGGTTTTGTTTTTGGGACAAGATATGTGCTTATAACGCTATTGAATATTATTGCTGTATGACTGTTTGGAAGCGGATGGGTACGTCTACTCAGTATTTGTGTGATTATTAGAGGCGGATGGGTACCCCACCCCAGTTTGGGTTTGGTCCTGCCTCTATTTTAGTGTCCACTGTAGCCCTTTAGGGTGGCGTAAGTGACATATGTTATTTATTAGCGGTTTTGCTAGGTTGTTTGGCATATATTCACTGTCATATAACACTATTGTCCACTGTTGAAATATTGGCACAACTTTTAGGTTTAAGGTCAAACCTACGAGCTTACCAACATTATTGTTGACGTTTTCGAGTATCATTTTCAGGTGAAGTGAAAGAAGAGTAGTGTTTGGTTATTGGTAGCAGACTTAAAGTATCCCGTTGTGGAATTCCGTTTGAAGTCTTGCTGCTTGTTGTTTATTTTAGTTAGGATGTTTTTAGAATAAGTTTGGAGTTTTTTTATGGGTTCCTCCCCCCCCCACCTGGTTTTTTGGGGGGCCCCCCCAAAAAAAAAATTCGAATAATTGTAAGAGATTGTGGATTTTAGTTGCGATTTGGGACATCACTTGAGTTTGTTCAAGGTTGATGGTCTTCATAGCACTTGGAGTTTATGCAATGTAGTTTTCTCTATTTTGTATCTTGTGTTATGATTGATCATTATGTTGCATTATCGAGTTTCCGCCATTTTCGGGGTATGACAGATTGGTAATCAGAGCCAAGGTTATAGAGAACTAGGTGGTTTGGCTTAGACTATAACCTAAGATCCGTCGTCTAGTTTTGCTATAGGATCTATGTGCGCGGTGTTCCGCTTCTGTGTGCCTTTGTGTGTTCGCGGTTTGGTGCCTTAGTTATGTCAGTCATTGAAATGGGTGGGCTCAATATTGAATATGAATGGGAAAGGATACGAATATAAGATACGGGGCCATCGTATTAAACGCGCATCACAACTCACTCATACTTGATAATTTTGTTCACACAAATCGATGTTGACACCGTAGGGTGGAGTTACGTGTATATGGTTATATATAGTAAGATATTTTATATATATGTGCGAGTCTTCCCACTTACCTAACGTTGCCCATGTTCTCCCTCGTATAGATAATGCCGCCAAGGATGAGGACCCGAAGTGATGGTCGGCCGGTTACCAAATCACTAGGAGGGGGAACGGGTGAACGGGTTTGGTAAGAGGTGGAAGGGGTAGAAGACTAGGAAGGTAATGATGACAATGTGAGGAGTTTGTGAATGGTCAAAGAAAAGAAGGGTTTGGGAGCTAATGTTTCCTGTTCTTTTAAAGGTTGAATCACATATTCATCATCACTGTCTGACTCATACTCCTCAATGATAGTAGCATCAAGCCAAACTTTAGGTTGACTAACAACATTGGGTCAACTACAACTGGTTCAGGCACAGATTCAAGTGTTTCTGTACTAGAATTTGACTCACAAGAGTCATAATTACTGGTTTGGGTATCAGATTCACTAGTTTTATACTGTTTTGGACCATATGTGAACATAGAATCATCTATTTCCCTATCAGGTCCTGAAGGCATATAATTTCCTGTCATTGGAGGGGGAACTGTATGCATGCCTTCAACATTTACAAATCTATCATGCACAAGACTATCTTCTACATCACTTGACCTACTGTCAAATACACTTTGAAAAACTTTATTTTCCTAACTTAAGACACCATCATGTACTTGATCTCCATACCCAAGTCTAGATTTGTCCCTTTTACTCATTTGACCGTTTAGCAATTTACTAAGGCCTTTAGAAGAACTTTGAAAATTTTCAAGTTTGGTTTTTAATTCTTCTTTTTCTTTTACAGCTTCTGCTAATAGTTTTTTATGGTATGTGAGTACATCAGTTTTGTCATCTAAATCAATTTTCATAAATCTAATCTTTTCCTCATACCAAAGTTGATTTTTCTGATGAAAGACTAATTGAGCTTCTACCTTTTTTAAAGCTTGAGTATAGGCTTGAATTTCTATACTAGCATCACCAAGTTGTTCTCTTTGTTCATCATATAATTTTTTAAGTTTAGCATATGATTTCACACATTCTTTTGAACAAGATTTTACCTCAGTGGTTGTTTGTAGCCTATATTGTTGTAAGCCATTCAAACAAAGTTATCTTGTTCTTCCTCTACATGATCAGGTCCAATCAACACTTCCCATATAGGAGTTACAAAAGCTTTAGTTCCTCCTGTTTTCTAGGTCCTCCCTTCCTTACTCTCACATTCAATGTCTTTTGATTTATATCCAGTGTCCCATTTTGATCTACACTTCTAGCAATATGCCCTTTCTTGTGACATTTGTAACATTTGACTTTGGTTTTTGTCATTACAAATGTTCCTTGGCATCAAAATGCAGCTTTCTCCCTGTCTTCTTGTAGAACTTCTTCAATCTCATGGAAATCATGGCCACTTGCCATGTCAAGTCCATCTCTTCTAAATAAAACTCATCAAGCTGCTCCAGATCTTCATGATTCAAATGTGGACCACTGGATTGATTAGCAAAGAATGAGTACACAAGTTCATCAGTGTATGATGAAGAGTTTTCCCTTTGTGAGTTGTATCCAGAAGAAGTAGAAACCCCATAAGCAGTACTAACATCATTAGTACTGCTAGTGCTTTCAGAAGAAAAAAATGACGACCTCTGTTGACAACTGAAGATGATCAGTAGAGCCTTTAATATCAAGAGTTAAAGGACTCTAGATTGTTATAGAGATCATCATACTAAGGACTTATCCACTCCTGGATTGGTTCCTCATGACTTAGGATACTTGGGACCAGGAAGAAGGTAAAGACCTAAGGGAACTTCGATTGGATCTTCAATGGAGACACTGCACATGAATCTCAAGTTGAATCAGAGACTTGTAATCTGTCCTAACTTTGTGCGTCCTTCTAAAGTTGGATAACATAAAAAAGCCTTTAAACTATTGCTTTAAAATGTATTTCTGCATCTTCTTTGATTCATCATTGCCTCCAAATCTGGATTTGATAGCATCCCACATATCTTTAGCATCAGTCATCTTGGGAAATTTTGCTAATTGGTCCCCTGGTAAAGCCATAAGCAAGGTGGTCCTTGCTTTTCTTTCTCTTTCTCTAGCTAAAATTTCTTCAGCAGTTTTAGGAGGTAGAACCTTTATAACTCCATTTGTATCTGTTGAGACACTTACAGGACCATTTCCTTTTTGTATGACTTCCCATATAGGATAGTCTGTATGGCTCAAGTAATGTTCCATTTTCATGGCCTAAATGTCATACTCACCTTTTTTAGAATAGGGAGTTTGGTTGACACAGTGTGAGGGGCTTGTTGTGTTGGTGTTTGTTGTGGTGGTGGTGGTGGTGGATTTTCATCATCTGATCCTGCCATTGAATAGATCTGAAAGGTAAAAGTTTGTAACTGATGTGTTTAGGTTCTTCTTACTCAGAGTTTCTCAACAAGCTCTGATACCACTTGTTGATCCCTATCTGAATAGATCTTTCTAGCCTGTTAAGGGTGGAGTAGCCATCTGGTAAATACAAAACTAAATCAAGAGGAAAAACAAATAATATGAACAATATATAGTTATGCAAAATAACTTATATTGCTAAGATAGAAACAATGAATAAACAGAAACTTGATTACTATTCAATCTGCTAGGTTTCAGATTACTAACGATTTATTGGTGAAACTTGTATATGAAACTTCTTTCTACCTAAATGTGTTGGGTTCCTTTGTTTTTTTTAATACAAACCAGAAAACCCAAATGAGCTGACATAACAGTGTGAAAAGATAAACGCATATCTATTTCCTATATAACTCATGCATATCTCTTACAATATAAACTAGCTTGTACTAACTTACTACTAACAACACTAACTATACTGGCAGTACTAACAATGTACTGGTAGTACTAACTATTTATAACTAACAGTACTAACTACTTATTTTCTTGAATCTATAACATTCTTCATCAGCATCACTAACTAGAACTGGCAGTAGTAACTTGTATAAGTAGCAGCACTAAGTTGTAGGAACTTCTGAAACCCAACACAATCATAAGTAAATACTAATGGATCTATCCTAGCATGTTAAAGAGAAGCGAAGAACAATAATTAATCAAACAACACATAGAAATATTGAAAGATTAAAAGATAAAGGACTTCACTTAATTGAAACATGAGTTCAAGGCTGATGCAAGAGGTTTTTTAAATCCTAAAAATGACCTAAACAACTGCTAAACTCGAACCCTAAGTATAGAGTTCGTATCCTGAAAGTTCCACACCTAAAACCCTAAAAACGAGTTTGCATATATAGGAAATAGATCGCGACGGCGTCGTAAGAAATTGACGATGTCGCTTTGCCAAATTTTCTAAGGGTTTCATTGTGGTGGTTACGTTCTGACGCCGTCACAAATTTCTTGACGTCGTCTCTTTTAGGTTCTGACGGCGTCGCTAGGAATTGCGACGCCGTCTCCAGACAATGTATGCAATTCTTTGAAGCCACTTCGTGTAAAGCTGCAATCGTGTCCCGTTTCTTCCCAAATTGAGTCCAAGTCACGTGTATATCCTCCAAAATCCTCCCAAATGCTAAAAACATAATAAGAAACGATTAAGCACGTATTTTAGTGATATGCATGATTTAGGGGGTTAAATGACCCCGAAAAAGTTTATAAAATGACACCTCATCAAATACCCCAACACTTAGGATTTGCTTGTCCTCAAGTAAATGGGCTTTTCTACCTAGACAATAGCAATATTAGGGGCATTTAACTTACTTTTCAAAGATGATTCATGACGCAACCAATTAGACCTCGTAAATAAAAAGCACGAAAAATATATACTAGCACCTCACAATAAGTGTTTGGATTATCTCTTTCTCTTTGGTGTATAATGAATTATAACAATATAGGAAACGAAAAATTAACACTCATTACCTGTCATAGCATATAAATTACCATAAGCTTGGTAAAGGATTAAAAACCTCTACCGTAATGGCGTAAGCACCTAGAAATTACTATCAAAGAAGTCCATAAAGGACCTAGAAATTACTATCAAAGAAGTCTATAAAGGTTTGTGGTGTTTGGGTGTAAGTTAAAGGGAAACAAAAATGGATGGGATATATTTGGGTGACTTTGGGGTGGTGGTGAGTTAATTAAAATACAAGAGTACACGTTGCTAAGCCAAGACTCGACCACACTAGGACTAAGATATACAAACTTTTCATCGAACTCTTTTGATATAAACATGAACATAAGCAAAATGGCAGCCCGTACATTTTCTTCTTTCTTTTTCTACTTTTTTTTTGGTTTTTTCGATTTTTTAAAACTTTTTTTTCCTTTTTTTTGTACATTTTTGCCATGCCATTTGCTGAAACATAATAATACGTGATTTGGGGTTTATAAACACACCCCTACACTTGAGTTTTAGAACTCATTAACATAAACTAATCTAATGACCCGAATTGAAAGGATCAAAATAGCATGGAGTGTATTAAGCACACATAGGGGTAATAATTTTGACTTTCTTCCCCATTTCTCCATAAATATAAACTACATGAAATCCCAATATATCCAAAAAATGTATAACACTATAAAAGACTCGACTTATCAACATGTACTCCAAGGTAAATAATTAATGGGTTTACAAATAATGTAATTAAAAATGAGTACATACCAAGGAAGGCTAAGGCGATTTTGGGTGTAACATTCGCGTTGGGTGTAAAACATTGCACTTCATTAATAATTCATATACACCAGAAATTATGAGTACGCGAAAAGGATAGGCTCGTAGGGGTGAACTAGGGGCATCTTGCACTAAAAATGAGTGCATGATAACGCCTAAATTATACATGTGTTTGGTGGCGTTATTTGTATATATTTAATCATTTCTCATGAACTTTTGATACTTAATAGCATTAAATTGCTTGCAGGTTTTCTGAGACATCCCAAGAGTCAACACGACAAAAAGATCACATACTTATACGCTAAGGAACACAACATACAAGAAAAGATAAAGAATCAAGCCTAAAGTGCAAATGTGCGCCGCACTTACCAGTTGTGCGCCGCACTTACCAATTGTTCGCCACACTTACCCTCAAGTCAAAAGGAATTAAAAGACTTACTCAAATTCAGCAGTAACTCTATAAGTACGCCATACAAAGTATTTTGTGCGTCGCACTTCCCATCTGACATTAAAGATTAAATGAAGACATTAATGCTACTGCATTAATACCCTAAGTACGCTGCATAATTTCTTTTGTGCGCCGCACTTCTCCAATAAACATTTAATTCCCCTCTCATTAAATCACCAAGTACGCCGCGCATTTTATTTTTTGTGCCGCACTTCACCTCTCACTCAGCCTATAAATAGAGGATGAATTTCAATCCTTTTCATTCATCTTTCAATCATGAATCTCTTACTTTTCAAAAAACTATGTATCTATTCCAATCATCCAGTCCATTTAACCAAAGATTAAAAACCATATCCTTTGAAGAATCAAGATCAAATCACCAAGAACGACGAAGAACATCATACTAGTTTAGTAGAAGAATGAAATTTGTTATCGAATCAAGTTATGTTATGAACTCCTTAGCCATGAGAGGCTAAATCTCTCATGACTACTCGGTGATGTTTGATAAATGAATTAGTGTTTGTATGATCTATGATCATCTTTAATCTCAGCTTATTTGTTACGATCCTATTATGTCTTATCTTGTCGATTTTGCTTATCAATATTAGATTATATAATCATATCGGTATAGGTCGAAAGACCCGTTATGTTCTATGTGGTTTTAAAGATTTTCTATGGTCTTTAGCGTCTGTGTCTTGAAATCCACTTTCGTAAACTGATAAACAAAATAAGCTTTGATATATTAGCAACTAGATTATTTGAGTGACACATTTGGTCTAGTTAACTAAATATAAGTCTTGGGTTAATCAAGTTAATTTGTGAAAACGTTTTCTAACGAGAAATCCTTTTTATAAGTTAAAGGTTCCATCTTCGAGGTCTTAATTATTTCCAACACTTATGAATTATTTTCAACTATCCGAGTAGTCATCTTTATTATCACTGGTAAAACAAAAGTTATTTTCAAAAACTGTTTAAGTCTATTTTCTTTCTGATTTTTTGAACACTACTCAAATCCCTGTGGACGACCTGGTCTTACCTAAAAAGATTATACTATATACATGGGTTATACTTTTACCCGTGTGTTTCCCTATAATAAAAATTGGTATTTTCAGTCTTTATAAATTTAAAGCTTTTGAAACACATTAATGTTTTTGGCGTCGTTGCCGGGGATTTTTAAGCTGTTCGGTAGTCAACTCTAGAAAATTAATTTAACTTCCCCTCTTTTTCAAAAAAATCGCCGTACAGTTTTTTGGCAAACTGACCCAAACAATCTCTCCTTTGGGTGCATACACGTGGGTCCAATTCTGAACTTGATGAACCTTTACCTGAACCTGAACATACTCTGAATCGAAGACTTCGTCGACGAAACAGAATAGTTCCTTACGATCAAAGAAACAACCCACCTCAACACCCAAGAATTGTCTATCCGTCAATTCTTGACATCAATCACTTCCGTCACTTTCTTAATATTCTTCAAAATTATGATCCAATGGATGATGGACCCATGTGGGCTGCCGACCGTGTTGTCGCTCCGACTCCTGGTTTCGCAATCACTATTCCTGAAACCGCAAATGAATTTGCCATTAAAGGTAACCTGTAACCTTTGCCCTTTTTGTGTTTTGAATATTCCATATATAGTCCTTTGACAATTTGACTTTGGTCAGTTTATTTAGATTTTATACCGTGTTAACGGTGGTGATTTTATGAGAATTATGGTGACTTATGGTTTATTATGATTAATAATCCCTTTTGGAAGGTATTATTGTGTTATTTGTATTTCGGATGGTTTGACCCGTGAATTTTGAGAAATGCCAAAAAACGAGTCTGACACGTCCGTTAATGTCCAAATGAGTTTTGAAGGGTGTAAAGTGAAAATATGTCGTGTAAATACTCTAGGTTAATGGAAAAGTATTTTTAAAGTGAATAAAAATGCTAATTAACTTTGGGGTAAATTTTACGATTGAGTTTTATGAGTATTAAAGTGATCCCGACACGAAAAGAAAAGCCCGAGACCCGATGGGATACCATGGCCAGTCAAAAGAAGACTAGGGAGCCAAGGTGGCTTAATTTTAGCTAACCTTGTCCAAATTGTACATAAGATGCTTTCCTTATCCTCATTTTTTAACTTATTTTATTTTATATAAAAAAAAGTTTCCCTCCCTTCTCTCTTGTGTTCGTCCGCACCTACAACACACACACTCTTATAATTTTTGAAGTTTGATCAAGAAAACAAGAACATAAAATATTTTGGGGTTGATTCTAGTGTTTGGTGTTCATTTTAAACAAGTTTGGGTCTTGTTCTGGTTAGTGTCGAAATCTACAGAAGTTGAATATTTTTTCTTGTAAGTTCTTAAATTGAATTTCGTTGTCCTTTTGGGTTTATTTTGATGCATAGATGTTAGTTGTACAAGTTAATCGTTGTGAAAAGCTTATATATATATATATTCGCCGTATTTTGAAGGTTATGGCTTATTGTTGGGGTTACCGGCTTATATATATATAATAATAGTATAAGCTTATAGCTTATTGATTCGGCTTAATGGGCTTAAGGCTCATTGGGTTTGAGTTGTATTTTGGGGTATATAAAAAGAAGTATGGAATAAGTTTCGCTATCGGGCTAAGTATTTTGGACCATGATGGACCATATGACCCAATATCAAATAAATAAGTTTGTGGACTTGTAAATGAACTAAAGAAAGTTGTGTTGGACTAAGAGGAAGACTTTTGTTGGACTTGTCAATTGTGAAGAGGTTATTTTTCTACGGTTTAATAAATCATGTCAATGATATTGATATTGTGTTTGTCGGAAAAACGTCGGATTTGTGAAAATTGTTTTGGATAAAAGTTTAGTACCTTGGAAAAGTCATAAAGACGTACAGGTCATGCCGGATTTTTGAAAGGATTATATACTTAGAGTTTTGCTAAAAAGAGATAAAATTTTCAATGTTTTAACAATAAATAGTTATTTAACTTGAAAATTTAATACAATACGAAAGATGAAATTTCCTAAAATTTTTCTTAAATATTTACTATTTATAAACGTTGTGTCGATTTTAATTGAGGAAATAGAAGGGAGAATCTTAATGAAGATTAAGTATTAAGGTAAAAACTTTTGGACATATTTAATGACGAAACATTGTACCATGTTAGCCCGATAATAAGACGAAAATAATGATAAAATATTATTATTTTATTTAAATTATCAAGTATTCATGTACAAATATATTTAAATATATATGTCGTATCGACTACGGAAACGTAGATTATTTATCTTTGGCTTTTGAGCTCTTGCTCATTCTTTTTCGTCAGTTTTTCACGGAGTATTTTGGTTGAATGTATCGTTCAGAAATTTGGGGTGTTGAGGTTTGTTGTATTGGTGTCACACTTTGCCCAAGTGTTTTTGAGTTGTTTTCACGTAATTACCACACAACCATAATACGAGGTAAAGTTTTGATAACGAGATAAAGTCTTGGTAACAAGACGGCGGTTTTTGTAATGAGTTAACGGTATGAGATAACGAGATTGGAATGATATGAATTTGGAATGGAATTTTAAGATGAAAATGAGGATTTGCGTGAGTTAAGGCGAACACTTGTACAATAAGATAATTTTGTATGAGTATTGATATAATGAGTATATATATTAGGTCGTTGCCGGGTACATTTTGCGCTTGCGTAGAGATTTATTGTGTCCTGCTTTATTTGAGATTGTGCAATTGCTTTGATTGCTGATTGACGTGAGTTCACGTAGCCCCCCTTTTTACTCGTTTTTTTGTTGGGGGAAAATAATACTCAAATGTGTTTTGAAATGTTTTGAATTAATTTGTGCGAACTGTGGTTTTGTTTTTGGGACAAGTTATGTGCTTATGACTGCTATGTGAATATTATGTGATGCATGATTGTTTGAATCGGATGGGTACGCCTACCCAGTGTTTGTGAGATTATTGGATCGGATGGGTATGCCTACCCAGTATTTGTGTGATTATTGGATCAGATGGGTACGCCTACCCAGTATTTGTGTGATTATTGGAGTGGACGTGTACGCCTACCCAGGTTTGTGTGTGGTCTTGCCTTAATTTTAGTGCTCCAGGTGGTAGGCCCTTTAGGTGCGTAAGTGACATATGATTATTGATTAGCAGTGATGCTAAGGTTGTTTACATATATTCACTGTCATATAGCACTATTGTCCACTATTGATATATTGACACAACTTTTGGGTTTAAGGTCAAACCTACGAGCTCACTAACATTATTGTTGATGTTTTCGAGTATCATTTTCAGGTGTGTCAAATCAAAGGTATGTGATTGGTATTGGAAGAGAAAAGATGTAACCCAATGAGATTGGGTAAAGATGGATGTGGTTTTGACTTATGTTAAGATTTTAACTTGTAAAGTTCTGTAAAACTTCAGTTTTATGAATGCAAATTATAAAGTGTATGATCTTGTATCTTGTGCGATGAAGGGTATCATCGCATCACGTGTTTCCGCCATTGACGGGGTGTGACATTTACCATAGCTAGGGTGCATGAAGGTTGACTAAGCAAAGAATATGGGGAGAAGGAAGAGTGCAATCACATTTATCAAGGTTTTCAAGATCGGGATCCTACTCAGGATCGTTTTCGTCTTTTCAAGATCGTATCAGGATCTTAAGATACTACTATAATGACATTTTCTTAATAGTCTTTGTAAATTTATACAAATCTACAAATTATTATATATCATAAATACAAAATTATATGAATACTTCATAGAAATGTTGTTATAAATTATGATTATGAAATATATTCAAAATGATTAACATGTTATTTTTATATTGTACAAAACACAATCCATAAATTTGTTGTTTTTAGTGTGTGGTTCAAGAAAAGTAAGATCAGATCGGATTAAATCTTAATATCTTATGGTCAAGATCATAATCCTATAAAATCTTAAGCTTGCAAAGATCTTATGTAAGATCTGGATCGTTTTGCTTTGCAGTATCGTAAAATCGTAAGATCATAAGATCAGGATCGATATCTTAACAACCAAGACATTTATTAATCAGTATTGACTCCATAGGAACACTGTACGAGGTTTAAGAGGGGTTTTGAGGTGTGGGTATGGAAGGAGTACAACACTACTGATGACTCTTGTAAAGCAGTCACATTACATACTATTGAATCATTGTCTTCGACTATCAAAAGTATTTCTATTAAGTTGGTAATAAAATTCTTTAAAATTTAAGATGCTATATAATTCACTCTTTTGTCATACTAATTGTTTCTCAACCAACACCTTAGCTAGCTCACGTACACCATAAAGTTAAATCGACTTCTTATAACTCGTTCTATTTATTCCTTTTTCAAGTTTATCTCTTAACCAATAACAAAACATAGCATAGATTATCATGTTTTCATATAGGTGGACAATAAAATCTTTCTAAAAAAACTTGTGTTTTTATAGCACACGATTTATAAACCGGGTATTGAAGTGGTTGAGTGAGTTACTTTTTATCTTGAAGTAAAAAAAAGTTAAGGGTTAAGTAAGTTGTACTTGTTGGATGATGAATCACATCTATAATCAATAGTCTTTCATTTTGTCTTTGTCCATCAAATCTCATGTATACCATTTTTTTCTTCAATTCATATATCACTGTTGGAAAA
>BQNB010096311.1:0-25654 GCA_026074375.1 Tanacetum coccineum
ACGCATTAGTGAGACCTAAACGTCCGCTTTCTAAGTCCATCTCACTAAGAATACCAAAAGTTTCTATTTTTAGAAGTTTTCTGTTTTAGAAATCCGACATTACGTTTGTGACATTTTTAAAAATTCCTACTTAATATACTAACATTATTACTTGTTTCGCCAACATTTTAAAAGCTCAAAACATCCCGAAAGTGTTCGAAAAGCCATTTTCCTATTCCAATCAGCAAGCTATTTAGTTATTTTTCTGAAAAAACGTTTCAAGTTTTATTTCGTCATAACTCGACCGTTTTAAGTCCGCTTTTAGTGTTCGAGATATGAAAACTTATCTATTCGAAATAAGTTATTCAAAAACTACCTTCTCGTCTAATGAAAATATTTTTAAGTGACCTAAAACCTTAAAACAAATTCAGATCAGCAAGCACCTTTTTCACAAACGCCTCCAAAAATCCAACCAAACTTCACAATAGTGCATAATCTAACCTAAACCCATTCACTACTAAACCAACCAACAAAACCACACTTATTCTATTCCTAATCCCATCACCATCTTTGTTGCAACACACAAGAACACTCGATCTCACCAAGACTACAATATGAGTACATAAAAATGACGAACATCTTTATTATTTATGAAACTTGCTTTTTAAGCTTTGAAAATCATAACACAAACATATGAATGTATAGATCTTGAACATATAATAAAGAAATCAAATAAGAGAGTTAGAGTTTTACTCACAAAGATGAAGAACAAGATGTACAAACAAAGATCTTGAAAGAAAGATGAAGATCTTGATAAACCTAAAATATAAAACCAAACCCTAACTTATAAACTTTTGAAAACACTTGAAATTAAATGGAAACCTTCTTGGAATAACCTGGATCTTGATAAAATGAAGTTTAGGATGTGTGAATCTTGATAGAAATTAAAAGTATGGATTGTTTGTGTATGTGTTTGTGTACCGTGAGCTAGGAGAAGAAAATGATTTTTGGCGAGGCAACTTATGAAAGAAATGACCTAAAATCTTTAAGGTATGGTTTATATAGCAAGTGACTAGGGTTTAATGTAACCATTGGCTTATGTCAAGTGCCTTGATCCAGCACACTAAGGGTGTGTGTGGTGTGGTGTTCGGCCCGATTCTAGGGGACCAAAGGGGAAGACAAGCCAAAATAACTAACCATGGCTCAAGACTTTAGCTCCAAGGTGGCTAAATAAATTCTTATATTTTCACTAGTGGTTTTGTGGTCCTAGCTTGCATGTGATCATGGTGTAAGGGTATGTTGGCTTGATGTGAGGAAAAGAACAAGTATGTCACTTTCTATGTCTTATGCATGCATGTGAAGTAGTATTTGAATTTTAAAATTTGTTTTCTTTTTCCTTTGTTTGCTTGCACCGAAATTTTGGAGGGTTATGGGAGGACATGAAATTTAAATTTTGTACTAGGAGACTTGTAATATGTTGTCTTAAGTTTACATGCAAAGGTGATAGATTTTCGGGGTTCCGTTTGATCAAAAACGCTAAAAACGTAAACTCACGCCAAAAATATAAAAATTGCAAACGTACATATTCGTAAACCACGGAATGACATAAAATGACTTTATTAATCATAATTCACATAAACTAAGCTCAGTCCGACGTCGGAACGCTTCCGATAACGATTTTCAGTTTTTACGCGGGACAACTTCCCGGATTAACGTCAAATTAACACGTAACTTATAAAAGTTAAAATAATAAACGGAATCGGTAAAAATATTGACCTGAAATTTACGAGGTGTCACAGGTACTTTATGCATTCTTAAATATGTTTTATTAGTTGTCTAGTGGTTTAGTAGTTTGCTTTAGTAGTTTTTACATATTTTTGACACATACTAAACATTTTGCATAGGGACTAACAAACTACAAAAACAAATGTAAAATTCATGAGCACTCAAATCCCAAGCGCACTTATAAACCAAAAGTGCTCCTGATATCTAAGTGCTCCCGCGCACTCTCAAATATACCCAAGCGCACTCTTAAATCAAAAGTGCTCCCGATATCTAAGTGCGCACTCTCAAATATACCCAAGCGCACTCTTAAACCAAAGTGCTCCTGATATCTAAGTGTGTACTCTGAAATCTACCCAAGCGCACTCTTAAACTAAAGTGCTCCTGATATCTAAGTGTGCCTGGCGAGAGAGATAGCAAGGGGAGATGTAAAGTGAGGGAGAGCAGACAAGAGTGCTCTTTGGTCTTGTTTTGTAAACAAGAAAATTTTGATCCCATTGATTCTAGTTCATTTTGATAATTTAGTTTAACATAAAATCATATATTTTAGATTCAAAGTGAACCGTTTCGTTCAAACAATATCAACGTTGATAAGAGTGTAAAGTGTGGATAAATGTTGTCCTCATTTATGCATCCAACAAAACATTTACTATTTTACCTGACTTTATCACCTAGAAAAAATTCCAGCAAAACATAACGGAATAATCATAATTTTAGACTAAGCAGAATAGTGAACAAATACGATAAAAAGGAATGGTTTTTTATGTTCACGTTATTTGGGTAGAACGAGTTTTTTTACTCAGATGTACACGGCTTCATCGAGTTAATTTCGTACCCGTTTTTGATCCTTTCATGTCCACCTCAAATGTACACACTTACTAAGGTTTGAACTATGAACCTCTTGTTTGAAAATAAAAAACCTTACCATTAAATCATTTGATGATGGTTCAAAGTAATGTTTTGAAAACCGGTCTCTAATCAATCCGGTCGAGTCACTGGGTAATTATGTTACCGGTTCGACCACCGAGTCAGCCCAGTTTTGCACAACAAAAAAAAAATAAAAAATATTTGCAATGATACAAAAAAAAAGTATATATATATATATATATAAATCATGATTATTCCATATATTAAACCTAAAAACTATTTACTAACAAATATAACATGTAAAAATAAAATTACGTCGCAAGTATATGTATATAATTAACTGCTTTATTTGTAAAATAAATGAAAAAAAAACCCGGCAGGGTCTTAAGAACTGGGTTGACCCGGGTCACTTCAAACCCGTCGGGTCTAATCGGGTTTCGAAAATATGAAAACAAATTTAATTTGACTTGTTATTTCGACCGAAACCGATCGGGTCGAACCGAGTTCCAAAACATTGAATAAGGTGAACCAAGAACAAAAGAAAACAATTTTGTATTTGCCTATTTAGGCTAGTTTTTGGGTCCAAAGTAAAACCAAGAACAGAATGCCAAATATGTAATTGGTCTAGTCTGAAATTGAAGTGCAAGAGAACATAAAAGCTGTTAATCCCACGTGCTGAGACAACAATAACAGTGGTGGTATTTTATGCATTAATGAATTGTACATCGATCAGCTTTTCCAGTTTTTATGGTTAGCCACGAACTCACAAGCCACAATGTGGCCATTGTAAGAGCACTAAATACATCAAAAAAATACAAAAATACATAGACTTATCGGTAACATAGGTGGTGCTTTAAGGAGATCGGTGTCAACTCAATATTTTTTTCCATAACACAAAAATACATCACAATATAAAAAGGACACCCCCTCTCTCTTATAACATGTCATTGGGCTGGCTGTGACGGCTCCAGACCCGAAAAAGCCACCCTCGATGAGGCCATGGAGTTGTCCCGTCGCGTTTTGGGAACGGCGCCATCTCAAAACGCAATGTACTCAGTGCTATAACACTGCTAATAGCCGGCTCACTTTTGGATTGAGCTTATATTAGAGTATATTTGGTTTTTGGCTTATGTTTTATAAACTAATAAAAGCTTTGAAAGTTTTGAAAGTTTTCGACTTATGTAAGTTCATTATGACATAATAAACTTATAAAAGCTTAACAGTTTCAAAATAAGCTAAACAATAAGCTTATGATACATAGGCCCAAACTAAATAAGCCACAAAATATAAGCTTATGAAACATAAACTCAAAACTAAATAAGCCATAAGTTGGCAATATAAGCCGAAACAAACACCAACAACAACATCCTTTTATTTATATAGCTTATGTTTTTCTATGTAAGAATGGTTTAGTCAAATACATACCATACCCAATTAAAACACAAACTCACCATAAAAAACTAATTAAAAAACAAAGAAACACAAACCAACGCCGAAGCAAGCAGCTGACTCACATCGCTATGCAGAACTTGCATCTAACGAGTTGCCATGTAGGATTAACAAGCGAGTCTCGTTATCTTGGCATTACAAAGATTTTTGAGGCTGGTGTTTTTCTATTTTTATATTTGCAGTGCATAACATTTGACTTCTAGGGCTCTATCTTGGAAGGAGCCCCTGGTAAAATATTGGCAGGAAATTTCTGTGATAGCTTGTTGGTGGTATTGGTAACATAGTTAACCATATCTTAAGAAGTATTGGATGCGAATGATAACAACAGCTAAAAGCTAATGATCACAAGAGCTAAAAGCTTGCAGCTTAAACAAAATCACAAAAAGCAAACAGCAAGAATATGAAAGTACATCATCAATCATCCAAATACCAATAGTCTTTCCATTTCATGGTTAAGTACTTTCAACATCCAGATTACAATTACTCTCGACTCAACAAAACTAAAATTGCAGGAGATAGAAGAACACGGAAAGGAAAAACATTCCGATGCTTTAATCCAACAGTAAACATATAACGAACTGTCCCATAGCCAGGAAAAGGATTGATAGTTTGACTACGGGGTCAGTAGAAAGAAACAAAACGGATGGACAGATGGACAACACTTCACACCTCGCTCCTTTAAAACAGCAATGAAAGCGAGGTCGAGGTTGCACAATAAAGAAGGGAAAACAATGTGTGACAACACTTCGTACCATACATCTTGAAACAACTGTAAGCATGGTCGAGGTTGCACAACAAAGAAGGGGAAACTATTGTGTAAAATGTTCAGTTGCCGGTGAGATAATATGGGATCTATACGTATATATTTTATATGTGAAGGCGGAAACTAAGGAAAGATAAAAAGACTCTTTACCAAATGAACCCGAGACTGTGATTACTAGCACTGGCCGCCTCTGCGACAGTTAATTACTCCAGCATTAGCAGTTATGGAACCAACCAAAGCAGATGACTTCGCACCCAAACTTGAGGCCCGCGCATAGCTGCCAGCGGCTCCAGCTCCAGATGGGATGAAAAAAGCCCCATTAAGAAGTAGGTCACCATCTGATCTCCAATTCCACCCGTGCCAATTGCTCCTATCTGTGTCGACTCTCTTAGTAACCTGACGCAGTTTCAAATTATAATCCATCATCAACATTTTAATAATTCCATAAGCGCTAAAAACAGAACAGGTTTGTATTAACTATCAGTACCTCCTTAGCAAATGGATTATTAGGCGCAGTGAATCTGTTTCCTTGACTGTTAATGGTGGGGTCTGCACTTCCACCAATAGCATACATCTCCCAATGGGTGTAGTCATTGTTCACCACATGGAAATACCCATGTCTGCATCTGTAATTCGTTTATAAAAAATAAGTTATACAACTAATTAATTTTCGCTTACGTGCTCTTGTGAACTTAATTCGATATTTAGTACCTTGGCATTCTTTGAATAAGACCTTCTCCAAAATGATTGTAGGCAATGGTCACTTACATTTGCTTGTCTCTTGTGTACAATTCACTGTGGCCCAACAATATCACCTCGTTGTGATGAGTAAAGTATTATTTGAAATGGTGATAGCAGTTGAGCCCATGACAGCATCCACGAGTCCATCAGTACAGTTAGATAGAGAATTATGATTGACCCGTATATGGTTTGACCCAAATATGGAAATTACGTCACCATCAGCCATTGTCCGCCAACCATAATGGGAAGGGGAGCTTCTCACCAAAGCATTTCCAGTAGGTTTACAGTCGTGGATGTGTAAACCATGGATGATAATGTTAGTAACAAACTGGATTGTAAGACAAGCTCCATTAGCAATGTGGACATTGACCCCACGAGCATCAATTGTCTTGAAACTGTTCATGATAAGTTCTTGCTTCAATTGGATAACCATGTCACGTTTGAAGACAATCCAGAGTGGAACATCTTGGATGACAGCATGACGTAGCGTCCCAGGTCGTGGGTTAACAGGGTCGTCATCTCTGGAGTCAGTCACTACATAAAAGCGCCCATCACGGCCTCCAATGGCATTTCGACCAAAACCAATCCCACAGTCAGCAAGGCGCCTGCGGTTGCGTAGCCAGTTTGGGTCACACCTCCAGCAGTCATCAATAGGATTACCCGTACCACATGAAAAGTACCCTAACTTCCTCCTTTCTGTGCTGTTTCTCACGCTCCTGTTCAAAATTCACCTCGTTAGTCAATATGGTAAAATGAAAACTACAAAACAATTTGATGTTACTATCCTTCACAACAAGTTATTTCACACGATATCACCAAGTAATAATGTTCAGCTTTTGTCATAAGTATGTAGGACCAATCGCAGTGCAATAATTCTCAATAATTAAGATATGAGCTTGCTGTATTCTGTCGGTTGCCAGAACTATGTCCCAGTCTGCCTTCTTATATAATGGTCAAAAAACAAACACCTACCTTACGGTTCTGAGAATGATTAAACTTAGGAGACATTATCACATTAGAACTCATGATAATTATTCAAATGAACCCAATTTTGTGCAGACCACGCTTGACTGAAAGTATTGATTTGACTCTTTAAATAATACGGTACTCTAAGTCTAATCAGGTATCTACATTAATTGAGTTAGTTGTCGGAAAAGGGTCCAAAAGATGTCGATATCACTAAAATTATGAATGTCCAGAAAGAGACAATACTTCTCCATACCCAAAATTTGCAAAATTCAGTTCCATCTATAAATGTACATTGCAGCTAAAAAACATTATTTGTCCCCATCTAACGTTTAAACGACTACCCTTCAAAACGATTTTCAAAAAACATTATTTGTACAGGAAAAGGATACAAGCTATTGATCGTTAATTACTCATTATGAAAGTTAACCTTCTGATATGATCTGCATGATAATATATACTAATCTATCTTATTATTTTCATTATCAAGCCAGTCCATGTCATATTCAGGATGAGTAGACAATGTGGTACACGCAATTGTAAGAATGAAATAAGTAGTCAAATAATGTGAATCAATGATACTGCAGGATGCCTAAGTTCAGCAAAGGCAAAAAGACGGTAAGAATCATGAATGCAAGAGCCATGGTGGGACGACATATATGTATGATTTTATTAAGGTTCCTGGTACTGTGAGACAGCCTCGAAAGAGCAGCACATGGTGCTTGAATTCTATCTTGTTGTTATAGTGAATTTCACCAATAAAGGAAAATATCGAAAACGTCAATCTACGTGAAAGCAAAATGTCTCAAGGCGTATTAAATGTAAATCTAAATCAAGCACCACAAGTGTGTAAAAGGAGATTCAGAGTTTGATCTGTCATGACCACAATAACTACTATTTGAAACAGACATAATTAATGTCGTTAGCAGCACCTTTCTATTCCAACATTAAATATCATTAACCTTCATCTATGTGAATCGGGACATATATAATTCTGAACATAATATTTATAACTAAACATGTTTACATTAGGCGAGCCTAATATTCACATAATGTCCTGCTATCAGTGTAGAATTATTAATCAGATTCACGCACCACTTCCGATTTATATAGAGTACTTGAGAGAGCTAAAGTTCCCTTACATTTCACGCCATTGCGACAAGAACTCCTCGGGGTCTTGGACGCTTTTTCATTCAAATATTTCCGTCTGTTCCACCTCTGCATCAACAAACTGCAGACATTAAACTGTGTTGTCACCCAGCATGTATTTCGCATTTCACATCTACTGAGAAAATTAGTCTCTAATAAAAACATTTAACTATTCCAAATCACCCTCTTGCTAGCCGCTTTCCGATACCAAAATGCTCATATCGACTATAGTAAGTACTATAAAATCAACTAAAAACTATAGCTATCTCAAAACAAACGATTTTCCAAACATTTAACTGAAAAGCGACACATACCAACCAAAGCCTAACACAAGTGCGTCAATAAAGAGCAGCTGAAGCAGTGTTTTGAACACCATTATTCACGATTTCATACAGGACTTCAATCCCGTTCACCCTCTTTACTAACAACTTTAGCCGTGGCCGTAACATTGGAAAAGAAACTTAACTTTTTTAAAACATTTATTCGTTCGCAGAAATGCTCTATAACACATACCAAACTATAAAGTGGTTATGTTTTAACATTTCCATTTCGCCTTATAAGCTTACATGACTCGGCTTATATTACATAAGTCCAGTTTTTTCAACTCATCTTTTTCAATATTTTCAGGTTGATTATGTACTTGTGAGTTAGCTTACTAAAATCCACAATAATGACATGCTTTTCTTTAAGCTTATTTTGTCACAGGCTCTTGAGCTTACTTTGTATTATTCGTGCTTTATAATGTGCTTATTCACCAGCTTCAATCACGACCTGGCGTAGTGTCATTTCGCTTGTTTAGATGACCGCCATGGGCTGTATAATAAGCCTCCTAGTTATAGCGCTCTAAAATATACAGTCCGAAAAATATTTGCGTTCGAATTCCCAATGATGAAATATATGGCGCCATCAAATAGATCATAGCCTGTATAAATAAGCTTACAAAAGCCATTCCATATATAGTTTTAGCCTTACTTAAAAAGCACCAGGAGTGTTTTTCGCAATCCATAAGAGTTTAACGCGGCCAGAATTCCTTGAAACCAAAAGTAATTTAAAAATTATTTTTCCAAAAATAATTAATCTTTAAAGTATGTTTAGTAAAATATAAATGGGATGCTCTGTTTAATGCTTAATTTTTGTCGGGGCTTATGTCGCGGCTTATCTCAAGATTTCGGGTCTGTATATTTGCATAAGCCTGGAATTTTCACACGCTTATGTTTTGGCATTTAAAGCAATAAGTCTCAAAATACGCCGAAAAATAATGTATCGAATGAAACTCATAAGGCAGAAATCGATAAGCTCATAATGCAGTGTCAAATAAGCTTTAAACAAAGCATTATTATATTTTCCAAGCTGAAGTCACCAAAAAGTGTCTGTTGTTCGCTAGTGTGTGAGAGATTGAACACGGAAAAACCATAAAAACCGGTTAACAAGAATAAAATATTCTCAGCATCTATGTAAAATTTATACCATCCTCCCCTCAAATAGATCTTTTACAATATCAAGTCAACGGTTGGGTTGATTGTTATACTTATATAAGTGGGAAATAATAAAAAACGACAACACGACTTGAGACTCTTAGGTCCAGAGTCCGCTCTTTACGGCAAGGTTTAAATCAAGCGGTTGGGGAATCTTAGGACAACTTTATGACTATTATTTTTCGCGTATCCTTGCAGCCAATGAGTGAGTCACTCTTGTAGTTCATCATCAGCTCCTTCATTTCGTTATTCCTGTAGAAACACAAACAGCTTATCGTGAGCTTATTTTCAGTATATTTGTCTTAGGCCTTATTCTTTTTAGCTAAATAAATAGGATATATTTCATAAAATGCAATAATATTAATGCTAATACAACAGTTCTCCGTTACTTTTGTCAATAAAATAATACATAAGTAATAACACGAGTTTTAGGCAAAACATGCGTTACTTTAAGTCTAATAATATTTGATTAACAATAGAAATAATTCGAAATATCGCAGTGTAAACAATAAAGATAAATATAATTCATATATTTATCGAAAAAATGTAAGTTATAATAACATTTATGTAATAAAAAATAATTCAAATTAATTTTATTAAAACTATGTATATCACATACTCCGTATTATTCAAAAATATAAGTTAATAACATTTATTTAAAAAATGAATCGAATAAATTTATTAAAAATAAAATAACTCAGAAGTGTTTAAAAATATAAGTTAATAACATTTATTTAAAACAAATAATTCACGAATAATGTTATTCTACAAAATAAATCAAAATAACTCGCAGAACTCTTATATCAAAATATTAAAACACAGTTAATAATATTTTTTTCTGTAAAACACTAAATACAGTGCACATATTAATTCGTCGCTTTTTATATTTATAAATTTTTTTTTCTGATAAAAGTGATTTTAATTTCCAAATCTATTTTGTATATAAAATAATCAGAAAAATAGAGTGCAAACGCGCAGATGAAATAAGCTGTAAAAATTAAGCAAAATTCGAGGTTTATAAAAAAAAGCTATTAATAATACCTAGGGGTTCGAAGACGAAAGAAGCGTTAAACTGAAACAAACGAGTTAAACAAGCACGTTCATTAACAGAGCATAAGCTATAATTCTTCTGAGGTATCCTCATTGAAGCGTAACGTACAACTTGTTTTTTTGATAATGGAATTTATTTAATTTTTCTGTTAGCACACCTGTGATTTGTGATAAGTGTGTGGAATTCTCGGAAAGGAAGGAGAATGAGAGGGAGAATGATTTTTGGGGTGTGGGTATTTATATTGAGTTTTCTATTTTTAACGCGGGACGTTAGGTTTTTGTTTAATGGGCATTGGCGGTAACGGAAGATTTTTGTAAATATTTAAATGATTTTTGAAATTGTCGCGCTGGTTCCACGATATTTAACTTTTGTACGATAGGATTCCTAGCTATTTCCGAAGGAATGTTAGTATGTTTACAAATGCTTTGGTTTTTAGTTATGATGCTTAATAATGTAAATACTTGTTAGTAAGGTTACAAGTAACTGTTGGGATCCGATGCAGGCCGGACAGGATCGAACCTAGTTCGGTCTGGTCGCCTCGGGCCGCATATATTTTTTCTTAGTTTTCGGTCATCGTAAAAATACGCGACAGTTATGCATTGTTTAGACCGGGACGGACGAAGAACCGAAATGAACAGGTCCAGACCGGAGACGGACCGGATGCCGGACCATCGCGCCGGTCCTGGGTGCATTTGGTCAAAGGTTGGTTCCGGTACCCGGGTTTAGTAATTTTAAGTACAAGGATACAAGTGTGTCTTGTTAGTACAGAAAATGCGGCGGGAATAAAATGCTCTAAGGCTTTTTTCCACGGTAGTATGTTCATTCTAGTAACTAGAGAACTTTTCTTCAATGTTAGTTCGCTAAAGATTTCGCACTGCTAATGTTATTACACTTGCTGAGAGAAAGTTTTTGCCTATTGTTTGAAGACTTTCACTGCTGCTAAAATTAATGTCTGTTAGTCAAATAGAAGACTGAAGTTAATGTTGATGCTGAAGATAATGTTGATTAGTCAAATAGAAGACTGAAGTTAATGCTAATTGACTAAAATTAATGCTAATTAGTCAACAGAAGAATGAAAGTTAATGATGGATTGAAGAGATTAATGTAATTGAGAATTTGACTAAATATTTTGCGGAAAACAGTATTTAAATACTTAGTTATTGTATTTAATACATTTGACTAAATACTATTGGAAAATATTGTAAGAGTCAATTGGACTCTTAAGTGTATTAAGAAAGTAGATCCCATAGTGGCATCTAGTTACAATAAAAAAGTCAACACATACATTCTTCGATTTCATATACACTTATAGCATTACATAGATCCTTCCATAGACTTTTCACATTGCTTTTAAGGTTTTGTGAATCCCTAGTTCTCTTTCTAATCCCGTGCTCGGTTTTGTCCGGTTTTGTCTTTTCTTTTGTCCATTTCTTCAATATCAATACCTGCACATACACAAACACAAAAACAAGCATATATTTGCAATTTTGTTATGTTTTTGGTCTTTTGGGGTCGTTTTTTTATGGTAAAAGGTATGTATAAAATAGCGAATACCACTCCACCTCATCCAACTTACACATCCCCACCTCATGAAATACAATCCACTCCTCCAGAAGCTCAAACTACTCCACAAGCATCTCTACCTCACACAACAAATATTCCATCTCACACTCCCACACCTAGGAAAATGACCAAAAGGGCTATACGGATTTCTCAGTCTAAAGCCCTTTCACCTGTTGCAGATGAGACTGCACCTCCCACAAGAGGTGACAGATATGGAGAGGCTTTCCCTACTGCCACTAGCTTAGATGCAGGACATGACATGGAAAACATACGTAAGACCTTTGCCATGCCCTATGAATCATTTCCAAGGGTTACTTCTCTTGGTGGTGATGAGGGTAGTCTGAAACAAAAGCTTAAGGAATTGATGAAATTTTGTACCACTCTGCAAAGCCAACAAACTTAAATGGCTGAAAAAATCCAGAGTCAAGATCTTGAAATCAAGCAATTGAAGGCCATGATTCAGACTTTGGAGGATGCTCAAAAGCCAAGAGAAGGTGTTCAAGAGGATGCTCCAAACAGGGGAGGAATAGATTAATGGGAGGTTAATGTGTTTAAAGGTGATGCTGAAAAAGATAGTAGCAGGAGTATTGACAAAGGAAGTGAGAGTACAGGAGATCTAGCAAATGTTTTGAGTTCTATGGGAGCTATAAATATCCTAGCTAGTGGAGGTTTAAAGGAAGTTTTTTACCACTGCTAGTCCACAAGTTCCCCCTGTTAGTTCAAATGTTTCCACTGCTAATTTATGATCTATGCTTTCTTTTTCCTTCTTTAACTCCTCAAGTTCATTTTTGAGAGATTCAATTTTAATACTTCTATTTCTGAACAAGGAGGATCAGTTGGTAATGTTGTATCAAAACCTATGATCAAGTTTGTAAAAGAAACTGGTTATCCTAGTGTCTCTAAAGTTAATAATACTAAAAAGTTTAGGAAACCAACTGTGAAGTATGCAGAAATGTACAGGTCACAAAGGCCTAGGAGAAATCAAAGGAACTGGAATAATCAGAAGTCCCAACAGCTAGGAAGTGACTTTGTGATGATCAAGAAAGCCTGCTATGTATGTGGAAGTTTTGAACACCTGCAGTATACCTGTAAACACAAGAGACATGTTAAACAGGTTAAACCAGTATGGAACAACTTAAAGAGGGTGAATCATCACTATTCAACAAGAATAACTCACCCTATTCCAAAAAGAAATATGATTCCACAAGCTATTTTGATGAGGTTTGGGAGAAAAACAATTAATGCTGCTAAGCCAAAAGTAGTACATAATGTTGTTAAGGCTTCAGCATGTTAGGTTTGGAAGCCAAAGAACAGAGTAATAGATCAAGTTCCCCCTGTTAGTTCAAATGTTTCCAATGCTATTGTCACTGCTAGTGAGAAAGATCCCACTGCTGAAGTTCTTACCACTGCCAGAGATACAACACCTTATACAAGAAGACCAAGAGCTTCAAGAGAGGTAGTCATCAGATCTACATCTCCTATTCCTATTAGTTTACCATCTGCTGGGAAGGAAGACAAGAGGAAAGGGAAGGAGATTATGATAGAACCAGAGAAGCCTGCTAAAGCTAAATTCAGTGAATATTACTCCTTCAGTTGTCAAGGTACCCATATGTGATTGGAAAATTTACAAGGACAAGCTAAGGGAGGTATACCAGATATTCAGAGTTGGACAAGCACCAAAGGTATATCCTTACTTTGAGTCTATGCTTAAGGATTTTGATAGAGATGACTTGGTAACACTATGGAAACTAGTCAAAGATAGGTTCAAGACAGAACTCCCAAAGAGTGACCTGGAAAAATGTCTGTTTTGGCCTTAAAAGGTCATGTTTGAACCGGTTGCCATTGATCTACTATGGCAGTTTGAAGCTCCTATTAAGAGTTGGAAGATGTACAAATCATGTAAAGTACACTGCTTGTCAATTGAAGGAATGATTATCTACATGCTTGATGATGTTGAGTATCCTTTTCAAAAGACTACACTTAAGAAGATGCTTGATCACAAGTGTGAAGTAAGTGAATTTAATGAAGATGTGATTCAGATGATCAACCTAATTAGAGGACAGCTCAAGAAGGAATAAGGGGTTTGAAGCATCCTCTCCAGGAAATCATTTTATTCTGGAAACTTGATATGAAGGTGAAGTATCAAGTTTAGGGGAGGATTGTTGGGAATAAAATGCTAAGGGATTCCCACTGTTAGTTGAATGGTTCCCACTGTTAGAAGAACTTCCCACTGTTAGTATATTTTCCCACTGCAAGGTTTCCACTGCTTGAAGACTTTCCACTGCAGCATGAAGATAAGATCTACACATAGTCAAATACGCGTTATTGTTATATATAGAATGTACTCTGATTATCCCTGTGATTTAGGAGATCTAGTTAGGTCTTATCATGTATAGGACCCTTTGTCTTTAAAAGGAGTTCTTAGTTTAGAAAAATATATACACATCACTTACATAGATCCTCCATAGACTTTTTCATAGCTTTAAGGTTTTGTAAACCCTAGCACTTTTGAGTACTCGTATTATTCAATCAATAATATTAAGGCTTGTTGGTTATTCACTGTTCCATTCCATTACCATTGTTATTCTTCTTAAACACTAAAGGTTAGATTCCGCATAGCCTTTGGTGAAACACTTCAACAAAGTTTCTCACATTATTATCTTGTGATTACCAAGGTAATAATAACCTTATAACCTAAGGCAGTAGATCTAGAGTTTTGGGACTCAACACAAAATGTGTGTTGGGGAATGAAATGAATTGAGGACGCTTACTGGGCTGAGCCGGTAAGCGACTAATGGATTGAATCTTGTACTAGAGCAAGTAAAAAAGATGATTTCCTGCACGTATAAAGAAAAGAACCATTAGCCTTATCGTGGGGACGGACCCCACGATTGGACTCTGGCGTAAGAGTAAGTACTCATGTTGTCATAGCATATATGTGTGTAAAGAATGTCAGAGAATTGTGTGTGTAAAGAATGTCAAAGAATTGTGTGTGTAATGAATGTCAGAGAATTGTGTGTGTAAAGAATGTCAGAGAATTGTGTACCTTGTGGTATGTCAGATGACTCATATTTATAGGGAAACCAAATACTAGGGTTTCCTAGTATTTCGCTTATAGTTATAGTGGTCGGAGTGGGACCCTTATCGGGTAAGGGTCCGTGTTAATCGTGACTGCGGACGCGGATTTCTTTCCGTGGGCGATATGCGGAAGTGGCTTAAACCGATCCGCATCTGTCTTGCTACGTTCGGGTCGTGCTAATGCTTTCTTGGGCTTAGTTTTGGCCTGGTTATTTGTTTTGTTGGGCCTGGAGCCCATTGTAATAGTACGGCCCAGGCCTAGAGGCATGGTATGCCTATTATACGTCATCAAGTCCCCCCAGTCTAGTAGGTTCATTGCTTGCGGTACTTTGATGCATGCTGTGTAGCTTACTAGACTTTGTAGTATCGCAAGACTTTGCTTCCGCGACTGGTGGCTTTTCCGTGAATTTTGTTGATTAGTTAGGTAAGGTTTGGGAGACGTGTACTCATTCTGACCTTTTTTTTCTGGTTGACACGACTTGGTGTCAGTTATCCAACTGGCATCACTTTTGATTAACTTAAATCTCGTGCGTTGGTTGATATAGTGCTTTACACATGTCGTTATCTCACCGTCTTGTATATTTACTATACCAAGGGTATAAGTACCCCTTTGGTTTTTACTGTTTCTTTTTCTTCTTCTTCACACATAACCACCATTGTTAAAAAGATTTTTGAGCTTTTGTCAGCCAGTTTCCACGTTTTCTACTGCTTCATCTTTCTTTAGGCTACCAGGTTAGGTTTACTTTCCTTTCTTATACATCACGATGAGTACCATTCGTGATATTAAGTCTAAGTTGAATCAAAAAGCGTTAGATGCACTATGTACAAAGTACCATATTCCTGCCAGTGTTCATCCTTCTTTACCTGGTCCGGACAAAAACATTTTACAAAGTCCTGACGGCAAGATTGGTGTATATACCCGTTTTTCGATTTTGCCAATTACCGAATCCCCTTGTCTATGTTCCTTGTTGAAGTTCTTGACCATTTTCGTATACACCTTTCTCAACTGTCCGTGTTTGGGGCGACCAAGGTTTCCCATTTTGAGGTTTTATGTCGTGTCCACGGATTTCAGCCTTCCGTTAATTGCTTCTGTGCATTCTATACTAGCTCTTATACTAAGGGATGGATGTCGTTTATCAAACGTTCTGACGCGGCTCCAGTTTGCCATAGTAAACCATTAGATTCCGTAAAGAATTGGAACGATCACTTTTTCTAGGTTGATTCCACAGCCTTTCCTCTTTCCGTATCTTTGAAAAGCCAAATTTTGAGCAAAGACCCTCCTCCCAAACTTTCTCGGTATGACACGGAGGCGTGCGAGTTTTTGCGGACTCATACCGCTCTGTTCCGAAGATTTCTGGAACCTTTCTTGTGTATTATCCGTTACTATATGCTAGATGAGAATTCTTATCCAACATTTTGGGATGGTGACGAGGGTGGGTACATTTTTGTTTTGCGTCTTAAATTTTATTTTGTTGTTATTATTTCTAACACCTTTCTTGTTGTTATGTTTGCAGAGATGGACTTATTACATTTATTCGTCAATCTGATCCCACTAAGGTACGGGTAAGGAAAAGGAATCTTGCGGATAGGGAGCTTAAATTGCTGAAGATGACTGAGGGTCGTACCGTCGCCTTGGATCCTCCTGCTACCGCTGCCTCGGGAGGCAGTGGTGACATCATCGACCAGCTTTTTGATGAGGGAGATAATGCTGGTCAGGAGCATTCTGCTAAAAAGGATGATAATGTTCAGGAGGAAGTTATTGCTAAAGATGCTTCAGAAGTTGTTGCTGAGAAACCCC
Organism: Tanacetum coccineum; assembly: GCA_026074375.1. NCBI lineage: Eukaryota > Viridiplantae > Streptophyta > Magnoliopsida > Asterales > Asteraceae > Tanacetum > Tanacetum coccineum. The sequence goes on from BQNB010096311.1 coordinate 16,662, forward strand.
AGAAGAAACGGAAGAGAAAGGTAATTGGGGACGCTAGTGGCTCCATTCTTCCTCCGAAAAAGTTAAGGGATGATTATCAGTCTTTACCTCCTAGTACCGGTGGGAAATCTCTTTCTGCCCTTTGTGTGATGATTTCGGAGGGTTATGCCATCCCTACTAATGCTACAGAATCTCTTGTCACCGCCTCCGTGATCCTTGTGCCTGATGTTGGACCTGTGGATTCTGTGTCCGGTCTGAATTTGCGAACTCGTCCTCCCCACGTGAGGTATGTTGTCTTTTTTGATAGTTCCCATCATTCAAGTTCATATTCTGAGGCCGCTTCTCTTGTTAGATCTGCTGCGGATGTTCCGGTAGTGACGGTTTCCGTTACCACTATTGTTGATGCTAATGTTGTTGCTGGTTCAAAAGCTAAGGACGCGCCTAAAGACTTTGAGCATATTGGAGATTCTGCGTCCGCATGTGGGGTTGATGCGGATGCGGCCATTATTTCTAAGCTAAAGAAGCCTTCCATTTCATCGGACTCTTTTTATGCTTCCAAGAGTCTTGATACTGAGACCATGCATCGTGTATATGTTCCGAGATGGAAGGTAACTAATGACTCTGTTCTTGACGATCTCTATGTCTGTCGTGATATGACGGATCGTCTTGCCCCCTGCTCTATTTACACAGCTGCGCGCCATGGATTACGGTCAGCTTTATTCTGAGTTCAACGTTGAGGCAGCGCGGCGGTTGTGTTTAAGGACGGAGGTAAGGATGCTAGCGGAGCATACTTTGGAAAGGAAAGGTGCGCTTGAAGATAGATGTGTTGAGCAGACTACCCTCCTTTCAGAGAAGGACATGGAAATTGCACATCTAAGGCCTTTATTGTCTTTGAAAGAAGCTGAGGCTGTTGAAGCCATCTCCCTCCGCAGTTAACTATCCATGGTAGAGGCTACGGATGCTGCCAAGGGTACTGAGTTGAGGGATTTGAAAGAGAAGAATTTTGTTCTTGAAATAGAAAAGGATGTTTTGTCCGAGAGGGTTGAAGCCCTTGAGTCTGTGGCTGCTTCCAAGGAGGTTGAGCTGGCGTCCCTTTCCTCTCAGGTTGCCAATCTTACTGTTGATTTGTCTGGCTTCCAGCTTTCCCGTAATGAGCTCAATTCTAAGGTAGCTTCCTAAGAATCTGAGAGGGATTGTCTTACCACTCAGGTATCCACAGGTTTCCTTACATCCTTGATCGTATTTTGCTTTTGTTTTTATGACTAACACTTTTTTTCCGCAGAAAAGCTTACTGGAGTCTGCCTTGGTTCTTTTTAAAGAACAGGTTGAGAAGATGCAGGCTGAGCAAATGAGAGTTCTTAGCGAGCGTGTTGCGGCTATAGATTCTGACCTTATGGAAATGGTCCTTCACATGGATGCTGAGTTTTACCCTCGTTACCTGACTACCATAGCTGGGCGGAGGTAGATCCTTAGCCGTGTATTCAAGCTTGTGTTAGCGAAGTGCCTTTTATCGCCTGAGTACGTATCTGCTATGGGCGAGGCTATAGGTCGTGCCATCGACAAAGGTATGCAGGTTGGTTTAGCAGCGGGTATTGAACATGGAATAGCCAGAAGAAGTATTACGCATGTAGCCGCGTTTAACCCGTCCGCCTAGAGTGATTATATTGCTACTATCAATGCCCTTCAAGGTGTGAGTTTTTCGCTCCTTGCTCAGTTAGAGGCCAATAAGGATGCTAACATGGCGGAAATTATGGACCTTCTCCGCTTGGAAGGTCCTGCTGCGAAAACTTCTGAAGCCAGCCAGCTGCAACCTTGGCTTGATCAACTCATGATTCCAATTCACCGACTGGAGGATCAAGTGATTATTGGAGAAACTTCTTTGGCCTTTTCTTTAGAGGTGGCGCATAATCGTGTTCAACGGCTTAGAGGGGACGCAACTGCTCGTCGTCTGTCTCTTACGGATTCCATTCTTCCGTTGATTGAGCCCTTGTCTGCTAGAAATCTAACTGGTGAGGCGAGTTCTTCTGCAACTTTTACTACAGCTGTGACAACTGCTCTTTCGACTACCTTTGTTCAAACCTATCCAGTCTCTGCGACGTTATTTGTTGAGGTTCCCCCGTCTCCTAAGGTCGTTTTTAAAGAGGAAGAGTTAGATACCACGCCGGAGCATGTTCCCGCTCCGTAAGCTTGTACTCTTGTTATTTTAGCGTCGTGGCCATATGTGGCCTTTTTGTGGCTTTTGTCTGTATGTGAACATTACTTGTAATTGTTGCGTAACATTTGTTAATTTCTGTTTTGTGTTAGTACTTTTCATGCTATCTTATTTTATCACTGTCGCATGCTTGTGATGATAGTCTTAGCGAAATGCTTGTGGGACATTTTCCTAGTACTACGTACTTGAGTTGGTTGTTAGGTTACTCATTCCTTTATTATTCGGGATAATGTTTGCGGGGTCGTGCCCCTAAACGTGCGCGTCTTACCGATTCATGTAATATTCAAGTAATTTTGCGAAGTATAAAAAACAAAAAACTCAAAGTAAAAAGTAAAAACTTTTGAAGGTAGCTAGGCTTCACTTTTCATTCATTAAAACTTAAATATATTACAAATAAAAAAAATTGAGCAGTGCCCTCTCTTTCGCTTTGCCTTGCGTGCAAGAGGTGCTTACATTTCATGCATATAACATTTCTTAAGGTTGCAGATATTCCACATTCGCGGAAGGGTATTTCCATTGTGGTCTCTAAGCTTGTATGCTCCTTTGCCCAATGCTTCCGTGAATTCGTATGGTCCTTCCCACTTAGGTCCGAGCTTGCCCCCGTCTTCCGCGTAGCTTGCTTCATTGTTTCGGTATACAAGGTCTCCCGGACGGAAGCTTGTGCTTCGGACCCTAGCGTTATAGTATTTTTCCATCTTGGCTTTGCTTCTTGCTTTTTGGATTGCTGCCTACTCTTTTTTTCTTCCAAAAGGTCCAAATTGATTCCCAATGCTTCATTGTTCTTGGTCATATCAACTTCCACAGTTCTTAAGGTTGGCATGCCAATTTCCACTGGGATTACTGCTTCCGTCCCATATGTTAATGAGAATGGTGTTTCTCCATTACTTGACTTGATCATGGTGCGATGTGCCCATAAGACATGTGAAATCTCTTCTACCCAGTTTTTATTTTTCTCACCCAATCGTGCCTTGATTCTTTCCCCTAAACTTCTGTTTGCCCTTTCTACCAAGCCGTTGGTTTGGGGATGTTTTACGGAGGCAAAGCATTGGCGGATACTTAGCTTTTCACACCAGTCCTTAAATGGGTTATCCCTGAATTGTTTTCTGTTGTCAGATACTATTTCTCTTGGAAGACCAAATCTGCATACCACATTGTCCCATACGAACTTTTTAACTTGGGCTCCTGTTATGGTTGCCACAGGTTTTGCTTCTATCCATTTGGTGAAGTAATCCATCGCCACTATCAGGAACTTGACCTTGTCGGGGCCCTCCGAAAAAGGTCCGGCTATGTCAATTCCCCACTTGTAAAATGGCCACGGAGACGCGATGGGCTTTAGCTTTTCCTGTGGGTTCCTTGGTATGGGACGGTGGACCTGGCAGTCATTGCATTCTCTTATCAAATTTCTAGCATCCGTGTGCATAGTTGGCCAGTAGTACCCTGATCTTAAAGCTTTTGCTACCACAGATCTTGGTCCATAATGCATACTGCATGACCCCTCATGGATTTCTCTTAGAACGTAGTTTGCCTGGAGTGGTCTGACACATCGCAACCATGGCCCGAGGAAGGATTTTTTGTATAGTGTTTCGTTTATCACGACATATCTTCCCGCCTTGCGGCGTACATCCCTTGCCTTCCTCTTTTCCTCAGGGAGGATTCCTTCCGTTAGGTATTCGTAAACTAGAGTCATCCAAGTGTGCCCCTCTTCTTCTACTACCACTAGTACCTCTTTTTCGTCTATTGATTTTTCCCTGAGTTCTTCCACAAGTACTTTTTTGCTTAGGTGGGCGAAACTCATAGATGCTATTTTGCTTAATGCGTCTGCTTTTTTGTTTTCTCCTATGGGTACTTGTTTTATGGAGAATTCTTTAAAAGTACTAGCGAGATTTTTTACCTTTTCTAGATATTTGATCGTGCTTGACTCTTTTGCTATGTACACTCCATTTACCTGGTTGGCTACGAGTTTGGAATCCACATTTGCTTAGAGATTTTGTACTCCCATTTGTCTGGCTATCCGGAGACCAGCTATCAGGGCTTCGTATTCTGCCTCGTTATTGGTAGCATTGAACCTGAACCTTAGAGCATAGGTGAATTCCATTCCTTTCGGATTCGTGATTATTAAACCAGCTCTGGAACCGTCAATACATGATGATCCATCCGTAAATAATACCAATGGGTCCGGAAGTTCTTCCCTGTCCTCCATTGGCGTATCTAATGTGTCATCCTCCGGAAGTTTCACAATGAAGTCCGCCAGAATTTGTCCATTTACTGACGTTCTCGGTCTGTACTGAATGTCATGCTCTTCTAGTTCGAATCTCAATTTGAGCAACCTTCCTGTTACCTCCGGATTGGACAACAGTTGCTTTATTGGTTGGTCCGTGATTACGACTATTGTGTGTGCCTGGAAATATCTTTTTAATCGTTTGCTAGCACTTACCAAAGCAAGTATTAATTTTTTTCATTGGACTGTAGTTGATCTCCGGGCCTTGTAATGCACGGCTAACGAAGTAAATGGGCACTTGCTTCCCGTCTCTTTCCGTCATCAGGACCGCACTAATGGTCTCTTTTACGGCTGCCAGATACATAATCAACTCCTCTTTTTCCTTTGGTGCAGTTAACATGGGCAGCTCTGCTATCAATTGCTTCATTCGCTTAAATGCCATTTCTGCTTCTGCGGTCCATTGGAAATCACTTTTCTTCGTGCACTTCTTTAAGGTTTTAAAGAATGGCAAGGACTTTTCTGCTGATTTAGACAGGAATCTGTTTAAGCTTGCCAGTTTCCCGTTTAGTTTTTGCACGTCCTTCAAACACTTTGGAGACGGCAGATTAAGGACCGCTTCTACTTTGTCTGGACATACTCTTAGTCCATCCGCGTCCACTTTGTACCCTAGGAAGGTGCCTTCCCTCATCCCAAAGGCACATTTTTTGGGGTTTAACTTCATGTTTATTTCCCTAAGAGTTTTGAACGTTTCTTCTATGTCTCTAATCACTTCTTTTTCCGTTCGACTCTTAATGACTAGGTCATTTACATATACTTCCAAGTTTCGGCCAATCTATTTTTGGAAAGCCTTATCCACCAGGCGTTGGTAGGTTGCTCCACCATTTTTTAGTCCGAACGGCATTTTTAAGTAACAGAATATTCCTTAGCTTGTGACGAACGCCGTCTTTTCCTCATCCTCTTCTGTCATTTTTATTTGATGGTATCCTTTGTATGCATCCAGAAAGCATTTAAAGGGGTACCAGCAGAGGGATTCTACCTTCCAATCTATTTCTGGTAGCGGATAGCCATCTTTGGGGCATGCTTTGTTTAAGTCTTTGAAATCCACGCACATTCTCTAGCTACCGTCATGTTTTTTCACCATTACTGGGTTTGAAAGTCAGCTATGATAATGGACTTCTTTCATGATGCCGGCAACCACTAGCTTTTCTACTTCTTCGCAAATTGCTTTATTTCTCTTAGGTGTTTTCCCTCTTTTCTTTTGTCTAACGGGTAGGCATCCTTCACGGATATTTAGTCTATGTTCAGATACGTGTCGCGGAACTCCGGTCATATCCGCCGGCTTCCAGGCGAATATGTCGAGGTTACGTCTTAACAAACCGCACAACTCTCTTCGCCCTTCTTCTGTCAGAGTAGAGCCTATTGCTACAGTTTATTCTGGATATTCCGGGTGGATTGCTACCTGAATTTTTTCTTCTATGACTTGGTTAATGATAGGCTGCGGCACCCCTGGTCCTGAAACCATCGTGCACTATAGCGGGATGATCCTGCTGCTCCACAATGTGACTATTCTGCCAGCCAATGGGAACTTTAGCATTCCGTGGGCCGTGGATGGGATTGCCCGGATCTTCCTTACCCCTGGCCTCCCTATGATTCCGTTGTAGGGAAAAGGTGATCTTACCACCATGAAATTCATCCAGGCGGAAGTTGAGTGCTCCTCATCACCTATCTTCACTAACAACGATATTTGCCCTAGTGGCCATATTATTTCTCCGCTGAACCCGACCAATGGTGTGGCTGCAGGGATCATCTGGTTTTTAATCTCCGGGCGAAATCTATTAAAGCAATGTTCATACAAGATTTCTGAGGAGGAGCCTCCGTCCACATACATGCGCTGCACACAATGCCCTCCTATTTCAGCCTCAATAATCATGGGACCTTCCGTCCCGTCCTCTTCCCCTAGTGATGGAAAAGAGATTACTGACTTCGGAGAGAAAGTTTGAGTAATTCTTTTTCTTGCTATCCTCTGTCATGGTTGTACCATTAGTATTGCCAACGACTTATCTTTCCCTGAGGTTTCCCCCTTTTTTGTTGTCTTTGTCTGATCTTTCCCATTATTTTGCTTTAATTCCTTTATTAAATGTGACAGCTTTCCGGCCTTTAACATTTCTTCTATTTGCCTTTTTAGGTGCATACACTCATCGGTGGTATGTCCTACTTCCCATGAAACTCGCAGAATTTGCTAGCGTTTCTTTTTTCTACCGGTGTTGTCATTGGCGGAGGAGTTTTAAACTTCCCTTTATCCAAAGCCAGAATTTCGTTTGGTGTTTTTGTGAGAAGGGTGAATCTGTCTTGCCTCCGCTCCGTCCTTTGTTGGTTCTGGAAGCTTCCCTTCTTGAAGTTTTGCTTTTGTCCGGCTCCTTGTTGTTTCCATGACGAAAATGACTTCTTCCGTTCACGGTTAGAGGCCGCAACCTCTCCGCTGAGGAATGTCGTGGTTACTCTCATCATTTCATCTACTGACTTGGGAATTTTGTCATGTAGTCGTTTGATTAGCTCGGGATTGGTGATTCCATGCATAAATCCAAATATTTTCATGCATTTCGGAGCTCCCTTCACATCCCTGCATTCGATCTTGTATCTTCGTACGAATTCCTCCATAGATTCCCCATCTCTCTGCCTGATGTTGTGGATTTCTACCTGATCTTTAATGCATTTCTTCTGCTAAAGGTAGTTTTCTAAGAATGCTTTCTTGAGGTCATCATAACTATCAATTGACTCTTGGGGAATGTCATCAAACCACACTCTTGTATTCCCAGTAAGTGTAGATTTAAACATATGACACCATGTTGGCATTGTCCAACGTTTCGTCTTGGCCGCTGCTTGGAAGATCTTTAAGTGGTCTTCTGGATCTTCGTTTCCGTCGTATGTCTTGAAGTGACTAGGCATTCGGGTTTTTGGAAAGTTAAAGTAGCAGATCCGAGGAGTAAAAGGATCGGTCTCTTCACATACCCAAGGCTAGGATAGGTCGTCTTCAATGCTTGACTTTTTGTCTTTTCAGTTTTGACTTCCAATGACCTCCCGCGCTTCCTTTACTCCCTGACAATTCCTCTATTCTTCTCGAATATACCCTTTTGCTGCCATGTTTCTCGGAAGCGGATTCCGTTGCTCTTGAACGAGAACTCTAGTAACAGCTTTCAGTGTTTATGCGGCTGCTGTGTTATGACAAACGCCTTGAATCATTCGAGTGCACGGATACACTTTTTCCCTTGACTCCGAGCCTGTGGAATACACCTTTCTCCAATCTTTTGAACACCATCTTTTTTTCCGGTTCCTTTTTCCTTGGTGACTCGGAGCGACCACGCCTTGGCTCAGGGCTCCCGGACCTGCTGCATACACGCCTTGGTCCGAGCCTTTCCTTGAGGTTCCTTCTTCTGATTGGCGTTTCTGACTCGGAATGTTGTGAAGCCTCCTCAAAGTTGAGACGGGCTTTTACTGCTTTGAGTTTTTCTTGCTGCACCTTCTCTTGGTGCACTTTTTCAGCTATGATTGGTAGAATCTGATATATTTTTTGTCACAATACTCTCGCAGGGCTTTATCGAAGATGGGCCTGCTTGAGTCTTGCGGAACTTGCTCTTTCCCTAGCGTATTTCTCACGACGGACGTGGGTTGGCTAAGGGGAGTTTGTTCGTTAGTGCTCATGGTGAGTATTTTAGGAAACGCGGTTGTATATGGTCCCACGGATGGCGCCAACTTGTTAGTAAAAAATGTGTGTTGGGGAATGAAATGAATTGAGGACGCTTACTGGGCTAGGCAGGCAAGCGACTAATGGATTAGATCTTGTACTAGAGGAAGTAAAAGAGATGATGACCTGCACGTATAAAAAAAAGAACCGTTAGCCTTATCGTGGGGACGGACCCCACGATTGGACTTCGGCGTAAGAGTAAGTACTCATGTTGTCAGAGCATATATGTGTGTAAAGAATGTCAGAGAATTGTGTGTGTAAAGAATGTCAGGGAATTATGTGTGTAAAGAATATCAGAGAATTGTGTACCTTGTGGTGTGTCAGAGGACTCCTATTTATAGGAAAACCAAATACTAGGGTTTCCTAGTATTTCGCTTATAGTTGTAGTGGCCGGAGTGGGACCCTTGTAGGGTAAGGATCCGGGTTAATCGTGACTGCGGACGCGGATTTCCTTCCGTGGGCGATATACGAAAGTGGCGTAAACCAATCCGCGTCTGTCTTGCTACGTCTGGGCCGTGCCAATGCTCTCTTGGGCTTAGTTTTGGCCTGGTTATTTGTTTAGTTGGGCCCGAAGCCCATTGTAATAATACGGCCCAGGCCCAGAGGCCTGGTATGCCTATTATGCGTCATCAAGTCCCCCCAGTCTAGTAGGTTCATTGCTTGCGGTGCAGCTTACTAGACTTTGTAGTGTCGTAAGACTTTGCTTCCGTGACTAGTGGCTCCTTCGTGACTTTTGTTAATTAGTTAGGTAAGGTTTGGGTGACGTGTATTCATTCTGACCTTTCGTTTTCTGGTTGACACAACTTGGTGTCAGTTATCTAACTGGCATCACTTTCGATTAT
>BQNB010096312.1:0-25654 GCA_026074375.1 Tanacetum coccineum
CAAAACGCAATATCAGCTTCAATACTTATCGGACAAAACGGAATGCAAGATCTCTGACAAAACACAAACACAAGTCGCAAAGGTTCTTGACAAACCGCAACCTGAGAAACAAGGATTAAACAAAACGCAAGGTACAAATGTCCTTTTGAAGGTCGTTTTTGAGTTGTACTTCTTTGTCTCCACCACAAAACGCAACCTAGAAAAAAAACAAAACGCAATGAAGAAGTAATCTTCAAACTAGCTCGAATTCACCCTTTTTACCACAAAATCCTTAAACTTATGCGCGAATAGGATAAAGTACACGATCAAAACACAAGCTTGACAAGTTTTGACATATCAGTTGGTACAAAACGCAAAGTTTTAAGACCAAAAAAAACTTTGTGCCGTGAGGTTTTTGATTCAAAAAACAAGACTTGATCTTTAAAGGAGCTAGATGATTAGAAGACTCAAGTGAGATGTGTTGACGATTTAAGAACCAAAAAAAATTCAATTCGTGTGTTTTTGAGGCTAGGACACCACGAATCAACACAAAACCACAAACACAATCACTATCCACCCGAGGCGACTGATACCAAATGTTAGAAACCCATAATCACTTCACTTCATAACTTGTATGAATCAATGATTAGAAAAATAAGATGAGATAAAATGAAGAACTTTAGAGAGAGAAACTAAAGAGAGAAAGTAGGGAGAAAATGGAATTGGTTGATTTATTTGCAAAGTTACAAATGAGACCAACAACCCTCTCTCTACACATGGAGAGGGGATTAAATACCCAATGTGGGCCGGCCTATAGAAGGCTTAATGGGTCGTGGGTTTATCTTAGGTTGGGCTCGAGTTTACTTGGGCTTTTGCCTGATACACGTGACCTATTAGATTACATTAAATGAGCCCAATACCCGTTCTATACTATTACAACATTTAATATATAAATGACCAAGACCTAATATTCTAAATGAACAAACTTCTCTTTCGACTCAATATATTTGAGGCTAACAAAGCTCCCAGATAGCACCTGCTACATATGCGTCTAGACCACCCTATTCTACTTTTTAGATACCCAAATGTCCCTTAGACCCAACATCATTTTCAAAATAACTTTCTTTAATTGAAGCAAGCACAAGGACTTTCATGTATGGCATACTCAAAATTTAACAAAAAAAATCTTGAATGAAAAATTGGGATTTTTAATGAAAAAGTTGCATTTCCATTGCTACTGTAACAAAGATAATGAAGCATCCATGGATCGATTGCTTTTTAACATATAATGAAAAAAATTGCATTTCCATTGCTACTTTAATGAAGAATATCTAAAATTATGATCGTTATTAAGCGTCTTGTAGTTCACTGTCCCTACGACGCCAATAAGGTTCTTGGTTCACATCATGCATTATTGGAAGATTACAAGGCATGCATTAGGTATATGAGTCATCATAATCTCTGTTTACATTAGTCCCCATGTCATATATATCCCTTGGATTGGTCATAATAACATGTGACCATCCAACATCTTTTAAATTCTCTATATAGAACACCTTGTAAGAGGGTAATAACTTTTATTGATTTTCGTATGTGTCTGTTACACAAAGATACCAATATATATAGGAGCCTATACAACAGCTATTTTGGGTAAATATTAATTACCCACTAATCATGCTAATCACCAGCCAATCAATCATAAATGTACAGCTAATCATATGGATGACTACAAATCATATGGATAAATACAAATTAAATGGCTAACTAATGATTGACAAATCATAATCAATCAAGATGACTGGTGAATGAATTTGGGCTGAAGATGGGGAGGCAGGTGTTGGTGGGGCCGCAGTTAGGGACTGTTGGGCTGCGAGTTCGGTTAGATGTCGTTGGTGTGGTAAGGGATCAGTTTGTCTAATAGTTGATGTGGTAAGGGAAGGATTTGGTAGAGGAGGGTGTAGATCAAAGGTATCTTCTAAAAAGGTATAAGCGGAAGTGGATTTGGGTACGGTAGAGCCATAAGGAAACACGGTTTCATCAAACGTGACATGACGTGAAATAATTATTTTGTTGGTATGTAGGTCAAGGCAATGATACCCTCTATGAGAAGAGGCAAATCCCAAAAAAATGGAGGGTGTTGCACGTGGTTCAATATTGTGAGATGGATAAAGGTGTGGGTAACATAAACACCCAAAAATGCGCAAAAGCATGTAGTTGGGATCTTTACTATATAAACGGGTGTAGGGAATGTCATTAGCAATAGCAGTCGAAGGCAAGATATTTAGTAATTGTATGACCATATTAAGAGCTTCGACCTAAAAAGTTGGTGGAAGGTTTTCTTGGAAAAGGAGGGTGCGAATGAGGTTATTAATTGTACGAACCATTCGTTCAGACTTCCCATTCTGTTGAGAGGTTTGGGGATACGAAAAGCGGAACTGAATTCCTTTTTTGGCAAAAAGGGTGTGTAGGCGACGGTTGTCGAATTCACCACCATAATCACATTGGAATGACTTGATTTCACACTTAAATTGAGTGCGAACATAATTACGAAATAACATGAATTTGGACATAACATTAGATTTATTAACCAAAGGATAAACCCAAACAAACTGAGAATAATGATCTAAAAACAAGACATAATATTTAAAACCTGAAAGACTCGGAATGGGTGAAGTCCACACATCCGAGTGAATAATGTCAAAACAAGAACTAATCACATTACCGGAGCTAACAAAAGGAAGCCTCACGTGTTTTCCAAGCTGACAAGCATGACAAAGAACAGGAGGCTTCTCTTTATTACACGAAATAAAGTTAGAAGAAACAAGACGACGCAGCACTTCACCCCCTGGGTGTCCAAGACGTTGATGCCACGTCTGTTGACTAACAAGGAAAGCATGAGATATAGGAGATGGAGCTGTGACTGGGTAAAGATCCCCCTCGCTATCACATCGGAGAAGCACCCGACGCGTCAGGAAATCCTTAACGGAAGGACCAAATGCATCGAATTCGATAGTGCAATTATTGTCACGAACAAATTGACGAACAAATATTAAATTATTAACAATATGAAGGGTGATAAGAACATTATTTAAGTGAAGAGATCTAGTTGGAGTTGGCAAAATACTATGGCCCGTATTAGTGACGGGTATAGAGTGACCGTCACCAACCGAAACAGACGGATACATGCACGAATTAAAAACTGCACTAAGACTAGTAACCGAATTATTTAGATGAGAACTAGTACATGTATCTATATACCAAGCACCTGTAGTTGGATTATGTAATGTTCCGGTAGCAAAAGCATGGGGTAAAGTAGTCTTTTGTCCCGCAGATCTCGATGCTGGAGTGGTAAAATTATGAAATAGGCCAATCGGATACATAGGCTGTTGGGCCAGGATAACCATTTGATAAGCCACATGTGGGTGGGCCGAACCAACATATTGAACAGGTAATGCTATTAGAACTTATGGTTGGGCTGGTAGGGTGTAAAATGGAATTGGGCCAGGCGAGGGGGCTGTTGGTACATAATTATAAGGACCTAGACCAATAGAGGTGTGGTACACAGTAGGATTATCATGAGGTATGAAATTTGACTTAGATGCATTGGTATTGCTACTAGACAAATTCGAATAATTAGACAAACCCAAAAGTCCCAATAATTTAACAAGCAACTCAACTGTAGTATCGGGTCCAAACATTATGTAATGATGAAGTGTTTGATGGGTAGAAACTGTTAGGGTTTAGAGTTGTGAAAAATAACCGGCTCGTGACCTTAGCACGAACAACAACAAAATTATTGTGTGGATTTGTGACCTTAGCACAAATCACCAACGTAACCGGCTCGTGACCTTAGCACGAACAACAAATAGCAAACGTCCGTGACCTTAGCATAAACAACAATTAACAAACGTGTGAATTTAGGGTTTTGGATCTACAATGGCTGATACCATGTAAGAGGGTAATGACTTTTATTGATTTTTGTATGTGTCTATTACACAAAGATATTGATATATATAGGAGCCTATACAAGAGCTATTTTGGGTAAATATTGATTACCCACTAATCATGCTAATCACCAGCCAATCAATCATAAATGTACAGCTAATCATATGGATGACTACAAATCATATGAATAAATACAAATTGAATGGCTAACTAATAATTAACAATCATAATCAATCAAGATCAATTATACGGCTAATACACCTGTCTTGCTTGAGTAGAAATTATAAAAGGATCATCTTTGAAATTTTCACCGGTGTGTACCAGTGGCCTAGAAAAATTCATAAGAGGAAACCCATATTTATCTTTCTTTAGCCGTATATAAAGTCGATTGTCGACCCAATCACACTAGAAAAGCACAATTTTGTATCCACGGTAATATTCAAGCTCAATAATGTTTGTAAGTTTTCCATAATAATATCCTCCTTCAACTTCTACCATGACTCCTGAATTTTGGGTCTTCTTAAACTCTTCACGCTGCCTTGTGAGGAATCTATAACCATTAGTGATGAAGCCTTTATATTGCTTAGCAGCAATATTCAGGCCAATAGCAAGAGATAACACTTCTTCATCTACATTATCCTCTTGTAAGAGAGAAACCTACCATTATTTATTTACACTATTAGTTAATACACCTCCGAGATGAGGAAACGTGTTAGGATTCAGAAGTCTCTACAACTTAATACTGCTAGTTCAAGGTTAATAGTGCTAGTGAAGACTTAGTGCTGCTGATGAAGATTGAAGAAAATAGTCTAAGTCTTTAGTACTGCTAGCTATAATAGTTAGTACTGCCAGTACATTGTTAGTACTGCCAGTATAGTTACTGTTGTTAGTTTATAGTTAGTATTGTTAATGTATTGTGTTAGTACTGCTTATGAGATATGCATGAGATAAATTAGGAATAGATATTCATGATCTATTAACGCGTTTTGTAAGCCGATTAGGGTTTTCTTTGGTGTATAAAAGGAACCCTACGGCATAGTTAGGGATATACATCCAATAGATCCAAGATAGAGTATTCATAGTTGTTAGGCAAAACATATAGTTGTTTTGTGATTTGTTTAATATATTGTGAGTTGAGAGAAATCACTTGTGTCATTATTATATTGATTTATTGTTCTTCTTGTGTATAAAGATTAGATTATGCATAGTCTTTATATATTCATCAAGGTTTCTATCATAGTTGTTTTAGATCTATCTAAGATAACTAAAGCTTTAACAAGCTTATCAAAGATCTGTTATAAATGGGATCAATAAGTGGTATCAGAGCTTGTGTTCTGAAACCTTTATCAAGAAGTACCAATCTAGAAGAACTCTTAATTCACACAAAGATATGGATCTTGAATCTACCCAAAACAATACTATTGCAAAACTGCCACTTCTCAAGCAAGGTGGCTATGAGATATGGAGACTCATAATAGAGCAATACATTCAACTTCAAGACTATGCTCTCTAGGAGATCATAGAAAATGGCAACTCCTTTACACCAGTAGTTCAAACCACTACAAATGCTGATGGTACATCTACTTCAACAATACCTGGTGCAGTTACTGCTGAGGAGATGACCCAGAAAAGGAATGATGTAAAAGCTAGAAGTGTTTTGCTTATGGCTCTTCCCAATGAACATAAACTAACTTTCAATCAATACAAGGATGCCAAGACCTTGTTTGAAGCTATACAGTCAAGGTTTGGTGGCAATGATGCCACTAAGAAGACTCAAAAAGACATTACTGAAGTAGACTTATGAAAATTTCAATGCTTCAAGCTCAGAGTCACTTGACTCTATCTTTAACAGGCTTCAGAAAATTGTTAGCCAGTTATCCATCTTAGGTGTAAACATCTCTCAAGAAGATCTAAATCTAAAATTCTTAAGAAGTATGCCTGCTGAATGGAACACTCATGTGGTAGTCTGTAGAAACAAACCAGATCTTGAAACAATGAGCATTGATGACTTATACAACAATTTTAAGATTGTTGAACAAGAGGTGAAGAGATCTATATCCTCTAGCTCAAACTCAGGGTCTCAGAATATGGCATTTGTATCAACTCCTGGTAGTACCAATGAAGATACTACTCATGTTTAAGTTAGTACTACTAGCACTCCTGTTAGTGCTGCTAGTACTAATGATAATGCTGCTAGCCTCAGTAATGCCACAGTTTATGCTTTCCTGGCTAATCAACCAAATGGATCTCAGCTTGTTCATGAAGATTTAGAGCAAATCTATGATGATGACCTGAAAGAAATGGATTTGAAATGGCAGTTGGCACTGTTAAGTATGAGAGCAAAGAAGTTTTATCAGAGGACATGAAAGAAAATCACCATCAATAGAGGTGATACAGCAGGGTTTGACAAGACAAAAGTAGAATGTTTTAACTGCCATAAGTTGGGACATTTTGCTAGGAAATGCAGAAACCCAAGAAGTCAAGAAGGCAGGGCTAGGAGTTATGATCAGGGGAACAGAAATCAAGAAAGTACAAGGAGAACTGTGAAGGTGGAAGAAGCTTCTCCCAAGGCTATGGTAGCAATTGATGGAGCTAGATTTGATTGGAGTTTCATGGCTGAAGAGAAAGTCCCTACCAACATGGCATTGATGGCTTTCTCAGATTCAAAGGTACTAAAAGACAAAACCTGTTCTAACACTTGTCTTAAATCCTTTGAAACTCTTAAAACTCAGTATGATAATTTAAGAATAGAGTTTAATAAAACTGAGTTTGATCTGGCTAATTATAAAAGAGGCTTAGCCTCACTTGTCTTCTACAAGAAGAATGAGGTCATGTTTACTGATCAAATAGTTGTATTAAAAAGAGATGCCTCATTCAATGAATCATAAATTATTGCTCTTAAGATACAAATAAAGAAATTTAAGAAAGATAAAGAGGATAATCTAATTAAGATTGACAACTATGAAAATGCATCTAAGAGTTTAGATAAATTGATAAGAAGTCAAATAACAGATAACAATAGAAAAGGTGTAGGGTATAATGTTGTTCCACCTCCACCTACAGGCTTATTTGCACCTCCTACTATTGATTTGTCAAACTCTGGTCTTGAGGAGTTTAAACAGTCTTAATTTGAAGGCTATGGATCTAAGGCCAATAAGAATGTTTATGTAGATGCCACTAAAGAAGTTGAGAAAATTTATGATGCACCAATTATTAAGGATTGGGTTTCTAATTGTGATGAGGATGCGACTGTGAAAAAGGTGTTAAAATCTGTTAATGTTCAACAAAAACCTAAGCAGGCTAATGAACCTAAGAATGTTAGTCAAATCCCCAGGTATAACAGAGTAAATAGGAATGAATTAAACTCTAAAAAATTAGGAGTTGGATTTCAGTTTTCTCCAAAAGCTTGTTTTGTATGTGGTAGTTTTAACCATCTAATTAAAGACTATGATTTCCTTGATAAAAAGATGGTACAAAAACCTGTGTTAAACAATGTGCAATAGGGAACTGGTCAAAGGGATGTTAGACCAATTTGGAATGATGCTATGAGGACCAATCACCAAAATTTCTCTAATACTAGAAGAAATTTTACTCCAACAGCAGTTTTAACCAAGTTTGGCAAAGTACCAATTAGTACTGCTAGGCAAAGCTCTTCTAGAGCAGCAGTACCAGTTAGTACTGTTAGGCTTAGTAATACTATTGCACCTAAATCCTTTGTAAATTTTGCAAAATTTAGAACAAATGCTTTTCAAAAGACACATTCACCACCCAGGAGACCTTTTTACCAACAAATAGCATTTAAAAACAGAAATTTGAAAAACAAAGTTAATATTGTCAAGTTAAATTCTGTTAATACTGCTAAGGCAAAAAGAGTGACAAGTGATTTTGGGAAACAAGGGATTAATGCTGTTAAGATCTCAGCATGCTGGGTTTGAAGACCTAAAACAAATGTCATTGATCATGTCTCCAAAACTAGTGGATCATACATTTGTAAGTCTTTTAACTATGTTGATCCAACAGGCAGACTCAAGTCAGTAATGGCTTGGGTCTCCAAGAGAAACTAATTCTCTTGTGTTTGATATGCAGGGTGATCCACAAGTTGCTTTAAGAGATACAGGAATTTTTGATAGTAGATGCTCCATGCATAGGACATGGAACAAGTCCTATCTGACAAATTATCAAGACTATGATGGAGGATTTGTTGCCTTTGCAGGCAGTTCTAAAGGAGGTAAAATAACGGGAAAAGGTAAAATTAGAACTGGAAATTTAAACTTTGAGGATGTGTACTTTGTGAAAGAACTTAAGTTTAACCTTTTTAGTATCTCACAGATGTGTGACAAGAAAAACAATGTTCTTTTCACTGAAACTGAATGTCTTATTCTTTCTCCTGATTTTAAGTT
Source organism: Tanacetum coccineum (assembly GCA_026074375.1). Classification (NCBI taxonomy): domain Eukaryota; kingdom Viridiplantae; phylum Streptophyta; class Magnoliopsida; order Asterales; family Asteraceae; genus Tanacetum; species Tanacetum coccineum. The sequence continues at coordinate 8,325 of BQNB010096312.1, forward strand.
ACCTAATGAAAATCAAGTAATGCTTAAGATTCCCAAGAAAGATAATATGTACAGTTTTGACCTAAAGAACATTGTTCCTTCAAAAGGTATTGCAAATGCCACAAATGATGAGTCTAAGTTATAGCATAGGAGGCTTAGTCATATAAACTTTAAAACTTTGAATAAACTTGTGAAAGGAAATCTAGTCAGAGGTTTGCCTTCTAAGATTTTTGAAAATGACCACACATGTGTTGCTTGTCAGAAAGGAAAGCAACATAAAGCCACTTATAAGTCCAAGCTTATGAATACTATCAGCTAACTTTTACAAATATTGCATATGGACCTATTTGGACCAACCTTTGTAAAGAGTCTTATAGGTAAAATTTATTGCCTAGTGGTCACTGATGACTATAACAGATTTAGTTGGTTTTTCATCTTAGCTAAGAAGGATGAGACTAGTGGAATCCTTAAGAACTTTATTATAGGCATAGAAAACCAATTGAATCACAAGGTTAAAATCATCAGGTGTGACAATAGGACTAAATTTAAAAATCATGAAATGAATCAGTTCTGTGGTACAAAAGGGATTAAGAGGGAATTCAGTAATGCTAGAAGTCCACAACAAAATGGAGTAGCTAAAAGAAACAATAGGACTCTTATAGAGGCAGCTAGAACTATATTGGCAGATTCATTACTACCTATACCATTTTGGGCTGAAGTAGTTAATACTGCTTGTTATGTACAGAACAAGGTATTAGTGACTAAACCTTATAATAAGACACCTTATGAACTCTTAATAGGTAGAGCACCCATTATAGGTTTCATGAGACCTTTTGGCTGTCTAGTTACTATTCTTAACACTCTTGATCACCTAGGCAAATTCGATAGAAAGGTTGATAAGGGAGTCCTAGTTGGTTACTCTATAAGTAGCAAGGCTTTTAGAATATATAACCATAGAACGAGGAAAGTAAAGGAAAACTTGCATGTAAGCTTTCTTGAAAATAAACCAAATGTTGCAAGAAATAGACCAGAATGGCTGTTTGATATTGAATCTCTAACAAATACTTTGAATTATCAACCATTCACTGCAAGAAATAGAACTAATGGTCATGCAGGTATAGAGACTAATTCTGATGCAGGACAAGCTAGAAAGGAGAAAGTGCCTTATCAATAATACATTCTATTACCATTGCCGCATACAAGTTCCTATGGTCCTTTTAGTTCTGAGGAAGTTGTGTCCTCACCTAATGATGATGTTGCTGGCAAAAAGGTTGAACAAGAACCAGCAAATAAGGAAGATCAAATCTTGAAGGATGTTGTTGATAATATGATGAATCAAGAAAAGGAGTCTACAAAGCATTCTGATGATGCAAGAAGCCAATTTAAAGAAGAGTGTGATGCACAGCTGTTTAAAGGAATGAGAACAAGAACTAGCAGTGCTAACAGTTTTAATACTGTTAGAACTCCACTTAATACTGCTAGTGCTTTAAGAACAAGTTATCCTGCTGGGACATCAAGTGAACCACAACTTATGCCTATTGATGGATCATTTTCAATAGATATCAATGATTATCCAGATGATCCACTCATGCCTGAATTGGAGGATACTGCTAAAATTTATAGTACTGGCATTTTTGGCAGTGATTATGATGATTCTCCAAATACAGTAGAAACTCGATAAATTAATACTCGATTATTTAATAAACTCTCTAAGATAATATTTTTTGCCGGTCCCTACTCGGGGATAGGGTGCTAAATTAATAATTCGCTAAAATTATAAGATAATACATTTTTGATAATTTCTTTAGACCCCATATAAAATATAAATTAATAATTCCTTATATATAGCATATTACATGAATGATTTATGAAGGTTTCTTAAAAAATGACTCAATTGTCTTTTGTTTTTTGTTGAAATCAATTTCCCCTTGAATCTCGTCTCTAATTTTCCTTAGCATGGTAAGAACTTCTGGTGTTGTTTTCTCATAGCTCAACAAGAAATTGTTCAATGTGATTGCCGCTTTAATAGCTTCGTTTCGCGGATAGGGGTGCCATTGTAGAACTTTTCTTCATCTTCTTGCATCGATATTCATCTTTATTAATTCCAATAAACTCTTTCAATAATGTTCTTCATCAGTCAACAACTGTGCAACTACATTTTCTTTCTGGCGAGTCAGAACATCTTCGACATCCATTGCATTGCGATAATACCCAAACTCTTTGATCAAATTCTGGAGTTCTATGAGTGCTTTCACCACCTTCCATTAGAGTTCTCAAAAGTCATGTATCTGTTGATAGATGTTTACATTGACGAAAGCAGTTGCAATTGTACTTTGCATAACATCCATAGTCATGCTGAAATTGCAAGATTCATTGCATCTATACATTTATTTTTGCTGGATGTGGGAACCCCTAATTCATAACCCTCAATAGACCGTCTATTAAATCGACGGACAATAATGCATCTTAAATGCTCGTAGGATCCCCGCGTTCACAAGGTTGAATTTTTGAAGTTGTGTTTGGTGGCAAAAGAAAAATATTCACATTTCGTTAATCCTTCAATAATTTTGGGATGACGGGCCATTATCCACAATCAAAGTACAATTTTTTTCAACATTTTTGTTTAATCAAGTTGGCGAATATATTCTTCAAATAACACACCAGTCATCCAAGCTCGTTTGTTTGCACGGTACTCCTCACGTTCAGACTGTTTTTCCCAAGGGTTTTACATATCGTGATGCACCTTGGTTTTGCAATATTTCCCATACTCCATAAAGGAAGTTTTTCCGAACCGTCCTCATTACAGCAAATAGCAACAGTTAGTCTTTCATTGTCTTGTTTTTTCCCTTCAAGCTGCATTGTTGCAAGGGAATGATCCGGTTGAAGTCTAAAAAACAAACCTGTTTAAGATCAAAACATGTAAATAATTACATCACTAAAGTACAAAATATAAAAAAAATAATGAAAAAAACAAACCAGTTGCATCCATATTAAGATGTCTTCATTTTAAACTGATCTAACTTTGTCTCTTAAGGATTTTAGTTTTATTCCTCCATGCCCTCCATTTCAAAACAGATCCATCTCTTCCAAAATACCGGAAATTTTTATTCCATATCTTGCTTTGAACTTTCCAGCAACCCAGTAGAAAAAAGTAAAGTCTGGAGAATCCTCCACTGGGATACGTACATCTTTCATGAACTTTTTCGCCTTCTCGATGATTGTTAACCTTGTTCATATTTCACATGTTCTTGATATGCAAGAAACTCCATTATAGATGAGATTTTTCTAGGTCAGGAAATTTTGCCGGTTTGTGTCGCTTAAATCGCCTCTTTCGGGGAGCAAGTGAGAGTTATCTTAAAGGACCGCTTAACTGTTTCGATATTGTCGCTTTGACTCACTGCAAACCATAGTTGCTTTGAACCCATTCTTGCAATTGCTTTTGAGTTGAGACTTGGATTATCCTGGTTGGGTGCTTGCATATGCTCTTCGAATCTCGTTTGTTCATTGTTGTTTTTTTTCACTACCTTTAAGATAGAAAGCCATGTTGTGTGTAGATTTGTTTGGTTCACCTATTTTGATCTTGTATTTATATAGAAAATATTTTTAATGTCCATAAAGTGATACATTGGATTGGATACTAGAACTAGCCGTACTAACAATCCTAATATTGTTAATACCCCAGTTAGTACTGCTAGTGCATCAAGGAGATTCTATCATGCTGGTGCATCAAGTGGACCACCACTTATTTCTTTTGATGGATCTCTTCCTATTGATGTCCATGATTATCCAGATACTCCTCTCATGCCTAATCTGGATGATACTGCTAAACCTTAAGGTACTGGCATTTTTGGCAGAGCTTATAATGATGATGATGATGATTTTTACAACACACCTTTTGATGATCAAGGTGTGGGTGCAGAGGCTGATTTCAACAACATGGAATCTTCCATTGTTGTCAGTCCTATTCCCACAACCAGAATCCATTCTATTCATCCTAAAGCTTAATTAATTAGAGATCCAATGTCAGCAGTACACACAAGAAAAATGGCCAAGCAAAATGAAGCAGGATTGATATCTTTTATCAACAAGCAAAGAAGGACTAATCATAAAGATTACCAAAATTGTTTATTTGCTTGTTTTCTTTCTCAAGATGAACCAAAAAAGATAACTCGGGCTTTGGATGATGAAAGCTGGGTAGAAGCTATACAGGAAGAGCTTTTTTAGTTCAAGCCACTAAATGTTTGGACATTGGTGGATTTACCTCTTGGAAAGAAGGCCATTGGTACAAAGTGGGTCTTTAGAAATAAGAAAGATCAAAGAGGTGTTGGGATTAGGAACAAAGCATGGCGAGTAGCACAGGGTCATAGATAAGAAGAAGGTATAGATTATGATGAGGTTTCAGCTCTTGTTGCTAGGATTGAAGCAATAAGGTTATTTTTGGCCTATGCATCATATATGGACTTCACTGTGTACTAGATGGACGTGAAGAGTGCATTTTTATATGGCACTATAGAAGAAGAGGTTTATGTTAACCAACCTCCAGGCTTTGTGGATCCATAATTTCCTAATAAAGTATATAAGGTGGAGAAAGCATTATATGGTCTTCATCAAGATCCTAGAGCTTGGTATGAGACTTTATCAACTTACTTATTAGAAAATAGATTCAAAAGAGGGACAATTGATAAGACTTTGTTCATAAAGAAGATCAAGAATGACATTCTATTTGTTCAAGTGTATGTAGATGACAACATTTTTGGGTCAACTAAGAAGTCTTTGAGTACTGAATTTGAGTAGCTTATGCATAAATGATTTCAAATGAGCTCCATGGGGGAACCCACTTTCTTTTTAGGTCTGCAAGTTGAACAGAGAAAAGATGGCATATTTCTCAGTCAGGACAAATATGTTTATGACATCTTGAAGAAGTTTGGATTTACTACTATAAAGACAGCAAGCACACCAATGGAGACTGATATGTGAGAAATCACATATCTTTTTTATACCAAAAATGGCCCTAAAATGATCAAATTGTGCAAATTATGCTTGTATATTACTTGTTTTGTCATTTGTGATGTGTAGGTATGGATATTGCAAAAATCACAAGAAAACGGTCAAAACCAGGCAAACAAGAACATGGGAACAGATAGAGTGCACAAGAGCCGGAAGTTTCTAAGGTCAACAAAGTCAACAATGGTCAAACCATGGTCAACCACAAAAAGACAAAATCCTTGAGAGCCCTTAATGTTAAATCATTTTGCACTAAAAGTCCAAAAGCAATAACACTGTTAGTCCTTTAACGCTTAAAGATTAACGGTCGTTATCTTTTAACCTTAAAACCGTTTAACCCTTTATGCATATTATCCAATCTTAAATAATAAACTCATGGCCTAAACCACTCCCCTAGCCCAAAGTCAAATACAGTCAAACAAGTAAAAAAAGGGCGTGAGTGTTTGTTATTGTTCACCTTCGTCCCAAAGTTTACCCTGCTCAATTAAAGAGCGATTAAACCCACTCTTTCACTCTCAATTAACGTAGCTCGAAGATTTTAATACCAAGCTCCACGCTGGCATACAAAGACGTCACTAAGAGTTTTGATTGGTCAAGATAACACAAAGGACTGACGCGAGTTTCAAACAAACACACCAAAAGGGGAAAATTGCACTGAATTCAGTGTAAAAGAAACACACTCATTGCCAAATGATTGGATTGCCAGCATGGCAATCCGTGTGCTCACATTCTCATCTAACGGCCATAAATCAACAAGCAATGATTAGAAGGAATTAAAGGTCAAGATCAAAGGGAGCGTGTATGAGTCTAGATCCTTCTCCCTATGGCTATAAATAAGAAGCTTCATTCACTCAGTGAAAACAACTAGGAGTAGGATAATTTAGAGTAGTATAAAGTAGCTTTTAGCTTAATTTTTCAGCTTATTGACATTTATTTTATGTAATCTCTTTTTCAGCAATGTAATCTTCCTTTTCATTTAATAAAATTTTGTTTGCTCTTAAACTTTCTTTTTCATATGTGCAAAAGTGTTTTTAATTAGTTACTAATAATCTGTTAAGCTAAGTGTTAAGCTATTTTTCTCTCTCAAAGGTTCATTAGCTGTAATAAACTTATTTGAGTTTGTTTATTGATTAAGGAATTTGGATTTTAAGCTCAATTTTGATGATAAGCTAAATTTGGAAGAGCTTATGGGTATTTAGTAGTGCTTATTAATAAGTTGAGTAGGTTAAAGCTTAATTTGATCTTATCACTCATGTTTTGAGCAAGGAGTTGAGGTAAACTTTTCTTTTTACCATTTTTAGCTTTATTTCTTGTTTAAATGCTTATTTGCTTATTGCTTGTTCATTATTGCTTGTTGCTTATAGATTGTAACTTGTTTATTTCTGTTTAGTTGTGCTTAATGATGATTAGTATACTTGTTTGATGTTTATTTAGTTAGCTTGTTAGTTTAAAATTTAGTTTGCAAATAGTTTTTATAACATACAGTCAAAAATCCATAAAAAGCAGCATAAGTAGGTAGCTTATAATTTTGGCTTATTTGCTTATTTAGAAATGTTCATTAGGTTTGTTTTAAGCTAGTAAACATCTGGTATTTAAACTTTGTGCATTAAAACTCAATTTTATAAGCTAAATATGGGATTTTACACTTTAAAGGGATGTTTGGGTCAAGAAGTACTAACTTAAGTTAGTACTGCTAGACACCATCTGGTTCTTTAATCTGTTTTTAAATCCCACATTGAGGTTTATAAGAAGGGATTTAAGGTACTTATAGGCTTAATTCAGTTTTTCATATAATTAGTTAATAGTGGTTTAAGTCTGTTAGCTTAAGCTCAATCTCATGAGCATTTTCAGTTCATGTCTGTTCTAGGTGTTAATTCTTCTTCCATTGCTCTTGTTTTAGTTAATATAGAAAGTTAGTTTAATTCCTTGAACCTGCACTTTTTGGATTTGAGATTTGGTTCATTTTTGTGCAAACTACATCAGCAGCATCAATAGACAAATAGCCTTTTTCAAAATTAATTATTAGAATGTTAAAATGGACATTAGGTCTTGATTTTTAGAGTAAAAGCAGTTTTTAGGTCATACTTTATCTGTCTGAGCTTAATATAGTCTAATTAGATTAATTGTCCATCTGTTTTTAGTCTCAAAATTTGCAATCTGTCTTTTGAAAAAATAAAAAATGTTCAGTCAGTATACACTGAGTGAATAAGCAGTTTTTAAATAACTTTTTCTTTGAGCAATTGATTTTCAAAATAGATTCTAAAAGCTTTTTCAAGTAGCTTAGAGGCCACTCTTTTTAGAATCTCAAGTCTCAAAGTCATAAGGTCTTATTTGCTAGCCCAAAAATAAAGTTACCTAATAGGACTTTTTTAGGTAACAGTTTTTCAAAAAAAAAGTACTTATTGAGATTTTAGGCTTATTGATTATCGTTTTAGCTTAATTCTTGCTTATGTTTGTTAGATAGGTTAGTTATAAGTTGAATTTAGTTTATTAAGGTTGGGATTTAGCTTATCTTGTCTTTTTATTAAAAATCCAAAAACATAAAAATTAGCATAAGTAGTCTTTTCATTTACCTTTCACATGATTTATTTGAATTCAATAATGTCTTTTGTTTATAGTTTAGAGTAGCTCATAGGCCAGGCTTAAAGGTAGTATAAGCTAGATTTTCATAAGGATCCGTTTGATTGCTTAAAAATAAGCTCAAAGATGCCTGGTCAGGCTGTTTGATAACTGGTTTTGTAAAAAATGCTTATTGATCTTTTTCAGCTTATGGTTTATTCTATTTGTTCATTTATAGCTTAGATTAGCTTATTAGGTTAGTTATAGCTTATTTGATCTGGTTTGAGCTTATCTTAGCTTATTAGTATATTCAAGTTTTAAGAGAAAGTTTAAAAAGAGCTATTTTAAGCTTATTTGATCTGTTTCAAAAAGCTCTTTTTCAGCTTATTATCTAGTTTTCTAAAAAGTTGTTTTCACAAAAGTAGCTTATTTTAAGCTGCTTAACAACTTTGCTTTTTAAAGTTTTTGCAAAAAAAATAAAAAGGGAAGAGGGGAAATCCTGGGTGAGCAAGGCTCGAACCCTAGACCTCTACCCACCTCACCTTTTATAAACCTCACACCACACACCTCACACCAACGTGCCCTTGGGACTTTTCTGTCCTAAGGTGCATAATCAATTCTTTTAACATCTTTTTGTGCTCTTTTTGAAAAAAGCAATTTGTGTGCTTTTCTGCTTATTTAGGACTTATTCGTTGAACTTATTTTTAAGCTTTCATTTTTCCTGCATTCCTTGCATCATTAGCTATTTTCAGTAATTTTCTAGAATTTTTATTTTACACTTTTATATTTTATGGACATTTTTCCATTTTGCTTATTCGAGCTTTATGGCTTATTTTCTGCTTATTCATTAAGCGAATTTACAATTTAGCATTTTTAACAGATTCTTTACTGTCCTAAGTACTTTTTTATAATTTTTCTAGAATTTTTAGGAGTAATTAACTATTTTTCATTAATTTTCTAGATTAAATTAGTTTTTAATTAGTAATAAAAAAAATAAAAGTCAAAAAAATATAATTCTTCTTCTGAAAATTTTCTTTTGTCATTTAGGATTTATGAATATTAAATTTACGTTCGTAGGGCTTAATTTAGATGTAGTTGCTTAAATGTCGCGTTTTCTTTAATTTCCGTTTACATTTTTACGTTCTCGTGTTTTAATTGTTAAATGTTTTATATGCTTTACATGTTTTATTCGTTTTTATTAGTAGTTATAGAAACCAATTCAAAAATCTTTGAAACCATTCAAAACGCGCGATCACGGGCTTAACCGATTTTCAATTCACACTTCGTCGAGGGAAAACGACCCGGGAGGTTTTTGAGACAACTTTGGTTAAATGTTTGTTTCTCGAACCCGACGAAAAATATTTACTATACTATTATTTGATCTAATCCTTTTATACTTATATATTATATTATATATAGTGTGTTCGGAGCGATATCAAATTTTTGGCGCCATTGCCGGAGAAGTGTGTTACGATTATCGTGTTTCGTTCGAAGATTAGTGTTTTGAAGAACCTTCCTCGTGAAGTTATTTTTCCGTTTATGAATATTTTACACTTCTATTTTTTTTTTTAATATTAAAAATAAACATTTGTTAATCGTTGTTACGGCTCACCTTTAGATTACGTGCTATAAGGGAAGTTTAAGGCGGGTTTGATCAACATCACCCAAAAGGAGAAGGGTTATTCTAAATAGCACCTCGCGCTTACCAGCTCCTCCGCTTTCTTGTACGTATTTTTAGAGAGCAACCGTGCACGTTTAATTTTCGGTTACCAAAAATATTTTTCTTTCTTATTTTAATTTCTTTTCTCATATATTATTAAAAACCCAAAAATATTCTCCGTTACCTCTTATCCGTTTAATTCTTTCTTCTTATCCTCTATATTGTTTAATTCTTTCTTATGACGTCATTTAACCAACGTGAGTGTACGGGGTGTGGACAACCATGTGATGGCTTTTATTGTTATCTATGTACGTGTCTGAAGTGTGGTGTTAATCTTCTACTTTGAACTTGTTTAAATTGCACTTATGGTGATGGAAACCCAGTCACTTGTTGTGGGTGTGAAGGCCCGTTAAAAGGAGGATTTTGTTCATTTTGCGCTTCAGGAGATGGAAATTCATTCGATTATAATCCAAATCCGAATTCTTTTAATGAATCTCAAAATTTTTCCGACTACCCTCCACAACCCCAGTACGAGACGAATATTTGTGAGTTATGTGGAAACGATGCTCATTATGATTACGATTGTTCGCCTCAAGTTCCGTTTGTTTACAATCAGAACCCGTGTTTCGATCAAAACTTCGATAATAATTTTCCACCAACTTCACCAAGTTTTCCACAACAATATCTTTGTTGTGAGAACTGCGGGGGTTCTCACGCGACTTTTCAGTGTCAACCGATGAACCAAAATTTATCTAATTCTAATTCTTCCGGTTTTGACCAATTTCAACCCCCGCAGTATCCCGTCATTCATCATTCTCCTCAAGAAACGAGTGAAGAAGTGTTGCAAGCTAGAGAAGACTTAATGAAAGCCATTCAAACCTTCTTAAGGAAGTTTAGTCGTATACCTTTTGGAGAAATGTGCATGGCTTTATTGCTAGATGAGGAGAGATTTCTTAAAATTAAGCAAGCTGTGGAAGAAGAGCAGAATCAACCTGAAGTTATGCAAGAATTGCTACTTAAGCTTATGAAAGATTTGCAGATTCTTAAAGGAATTCAACAGGCAGAGCAGGAGGAGCCGGCAGCTCAAAATTTTCTTATAAATTTGAATTTTCCTATGGCTGATGAAGATGAGTATACTGTTATATATAGAAAGCCTAAAGCAATCACACCAGACTTACCAATCGAGAAGCCGGATAAATCTCTAAGTATGGGGGACGAGCATCTTAACAATATTCCGGAAACAGAAAAGTCTAGTGTTGAGAACCTTGTCCCTCAATCCAAGTGAGTTTAAGGGTATTTCCGAAGATATTTGTGATGTGCCGTCTTGTGATCATTTTGATGCTGAATGTGGACTTATTAACTCTTTGCTTAGTCGAGATAGTTCGATCACATCTCCTAAGATTGATTTTCTTCCCGAGGAGTTCGTCGGTGAACTCGATTTTATTGATCCAATTTTACCGGGAATTGATGAAGACGATTTTGATGAAGAAAATTTTGATGAAGAAGAATGGAGAATAATGACACTAGATATTCCTTCAAATAGAGGACGCGAGATTCTTCATGAGAAATTATTAACTCAAATTTCTCGTTGATAAAATCGAGATTGAAACTCACTCCGTTTATTCCTTTTGTGCTTGAAAATCCCTCCTCTTCTCCTATTCCAGTTGTGGATAGTGACTTTCTTGTAGAGGAGGTTGATACATTTCTTGTTTCGGAAGACTCGATACCTCCGGGTATTGAGAGTGATTTAGACTCGGAGGGGGATATCGTTTTTCTTGACAACTTACTTAACGAAGATCCGATTCCTGAGTATGAGCGTTTTACCTTCGACATTGAGCCCGATGCACCCGTGATAAACAATTTTGATGAGCTTAATGAAGATGAATGTTTTGACCCAGGGGGAGGTGAGATTGATGTTGAAGATGACGATTCCTTCACATTTGTCATTCGGACTTTTCTCCCGTTTCTCACCTACCCTGTGGATTCTCCTTTACTTCTCTCCACCGGGAGTGAAGACACCATTTTTGACCCCGGCATCTCCACTTAGAGCCGGTGGCATCTCATCGGGATGGAACTTTCATGTGCTTTAATGTTTATCCAAACATTAATGAAAGCCCGATTGAGATTTTCTTTTCCATTTTGCTTCCCCATGGACAACTTAATTCGGGGTCGAGTCAAGCTCGTGACTCGGTTAACAAAAACAAGCATTTCTATCTTCTTATCTATTTTCTAACATTTGATGTAAGGGGGCTAGCCTTTCTTTTCTCGTGTTTCGTGTTTTGTGATTTTTATTGTCCAGGATTGCCCGGATTTTGAAGCCTCTCGTGTTCATGGTTTTGTCCATTCATACATTCGAGCTTCATATCCTCAGCTTCATTTAGGGAATCCGATATCCTAAAATCTTATCGACTAACGTTTATCTTTAGCATACTTAATAAACGGCTTTAGATTTGCGTAGAGACCCCTTTATATCAAGAATATGCATTGGAATTAGTATGGGGGAATCTCACATTGAGGACAATGTTTAGTTTTAGTATGGGGGGGGGAATCTATCGATTTGATTGTGCCTGCAGCCGTTGTTTTCACGTAATCCCGTTTTTACCACCAAAATTTCAAAAAAATGAAAAAATTTAAAAAATTTCAAAAATAAAATAAGTGTTTTGTCACAATTTTGACTTTCCTGCTGGGTAGAATAAGAATAAATTTTGACTCGATCGAGCGTGTTGAGCTCTAGCTTGTTCCTTAACTTTTAGGCTAAGCGTTCGCGGAAATTCGCGAAGAACGAAAAGTGATAGAGTTAAGTATGAGTTGGATGCTAAACAAGGATTAGTTGGAAATCTTAAGAGCTCACGTATGTAATTTGTGGCTTTTTCTCCCATAAGCTCCTAACCGGATTAATATACGTGCTATTTTTGGCAGATTAAACTCTAACATCAACAATTTTTATGTAGTTAATAGCAAAAATTTTAGTCTTAGTTCAAATTTATACTTGAATTTTTCAAAAAGAAGTCTTCTCTATATGAAAAAATTTTAAAAAATAAAATGATGAAAAAATAAAAAAAATAATAAATATAAACTGTGGGCTGATAAAAGTTTACTACCTCTTGCCTGCTCACAATCGATGTGGTAGTCTTCTAAAGAAAGCCCATAGTAAGAATAAAAATCCAAGACTGATAAAAGTTTGCTGCATCTTGCCGGCTTACAACCGATGTTGCAGCCTTCTAAAAGGTTGAGGGTTACAATTGCATAAATGTTATGTTTAATATTAAGTTTGAGTTAATAAATTTCATTTTAAGTTTTCAAATAAGCTATGTATATACGGGAAAAAAAAAAACCCCCATGGAGTTTTTGAGACCATAAGTGTCGTGAGATCCTAGAATATAGTCTCTGTGGGGTGTCAAGGCCCTGGTCGCCTTAGCGCAAGGATGGGATGTGCCGAGACGAAAGTCACTACATGGGATGATCTTGCCTTCAAACTCATTATTCTCGGGTGAAACGTGAAGCATAGTATTTTGCAAAACGTTGATCCAATGTTAAAATTCAAAATAGCACATTCACCTAAGATATAATAATTGTCGGGAGTAAAAGGTTCACAAGTTACAAATATGACGTTGTCGTTAGCATCTTATAATGAATAAGTAAACTGTGATTTCGTTTTAAGCTTGGTTTGGAGCGAGTGACCTAAAATGATTAAATTGTGCAAATTATGCTTGTATATTGCTTGTTTTGTCATTTGTGATGTGTAGGTACGGATATTGCAAAAATCACAAGAAAACGGTTAAAATCGGGCAAACACGAACACGGTAATGGATAGAGTGCACAAGAGCCGAGAATTTATAGCAAAGGTCAACAAAGTCAACCCATGGTCAACAATGGTCAACTCACAAAAGATAAAAACCCTTAAAATACCCAAAATACCCTTAATGTTAAATCATTTTCACCTAAACCCTAACACCGTTAGTCCAAAACTAACGGTTGTTAAATATGTTTTACTATAAATCCTTTTTACCAAAAAAAAACCCAAAACCATATTCACCCGGCCCAATCCTTTTCTTATAAACCCCGAGCCCAGGTCAACCCTTTTTAAACCCTTAGTCAAACTTTCAAATATAAAAAGAAAAAAAGGCGCGAGGAGTTTTTATTGTTCATGTTCTTCCCCAATTCACATCACGAAGTACCAAGTTCCACTTCAGCCTAAGAAGACGTCACCAAGAGCTTTGATTTACCACTTCTGACAAGGGAATGCCACGCGGGCTCAAAAGAAACACATCCAAAAAGGGGAATATTGCACTGAAATCAATGTAAAAGAAGCACAGGACTGGCCAATGAAGGGATTGCCACGCTGGCAATCCGTGTGCTATATTCTCATCCAACTTCTACAAGAGGGCATCCAATGATTGGTTTTAAATGAAGGGCTATGATCAAGAGGAGCGTATGAGACCTGGAACCTTCCTCTCAAGCTATAAATAAAGAGTCTTTCTCACTCACATGATCATCTAGGAGTAGTGTTAATATAGCTTAGTATAGCTTTTTAAATAACCTTTAGTTTTTGCAATTTAGCTTATTGTAATGTTTTAATTCAGTTAATGTAATCTCTCTTTTTCAAGTTTGTAATCAGTTACTCTTTTATTAATAAAAGTATGTTTTCATTTTAAATGTACAATTTATGTTTTTTTAATAAGCAATTTGATTTAATAAGCTCTTAATTAATCAAATAGTGCTTAAAATCTGTCTTAATCCCTACATAAGCTAGCTACATTCTCATTTAAGCTCTTAAAGCTTAAATGAGCTTATCTTATTCAAATCCATAATCAAAATACCTCAGATTATTCTTGGAAGGGAAACCAGACATGGATGGGTTTCCAAGACCACACCAGCTTATCCTAGGATAAGCTGGAGCTTGTTGATTAGCTCATAAGAGCATTTGAAAAGCCTTGTTTAAGCAGAGGCTTCTATAAGTCTTCATTTACTTTTTCTATTATAATTCTGCAAGTTAGCTTAATTCTTCTTATTGTTTGCTTAATATAGTTTAGATCTGCTTATTCATGCTTATTTTAGGTGTTTAATGTTTGTTATAATCATTTGTTAGTTTAACATCTAGTTTGCAAGTTGTAGTTATAAAACAGTTTGAAAAATCAAAAAAATAGTAGCATAGTAGTTAGCTTATTGTTCTGGCTTATTTGCTTGTTTAAATGTGCTTATTAGGTCTATTATAAGCTTTCTACTATCTGGTATTAAGGTGTTGTGCTTTAAATCTCAAATTTATAAGCTTAAAATGGGAATTTACATCTTAAAGGGGTGTTTGGTTTAGGCAGTACTAACTTAAGTTAGTACTGCCCTTGGCCATTTATCTCTTTAGATTGAATTAGAATCTCATTGTTAGGATTATAAGTTTAGGATTTGTGAAGTTTTATAGGCTAAAATTAGTTTTGATCAAGTTTGTGTGTAGCTTTTTAAATCTGTTTGCAATTATCCAGTTCTATATGCATTTTAAGCTCAATTCTGTTTTAGCTAAAATTGTGACTCAATTGTTCTTGTTTTGGTGTTTAAGAATTGTAGGAATCAAGAGTAATAGACCTGCATTTGTTAGTATTAATTTCTGGTTTAAAATGTGTCAAATGCATCAGATAATAAACTAGGACTTATAAGCATTTTCAAATTAAAATTTCAGTAGGTTAAGATAGGAATTAGCACTTAATTTTTAACATGTAAGTAGATTATAGATCATATTTCATCTGTTTGAACTTATTTTGTAGTATTTAGCTTAATTAGTCATCTGATTTTAAGTCTCAAAATAGCAATTTGTCATTTTCATTAAACTTTGAAAAAACAAAAAAAATAGAGTAGTAAGCTTTTTCATTCAGTTTTTTCTTAGCTTATTTAGATTTCAAAATAATTTTCAACTTTTGTTTTAAGTAGTGTTTTAGATAATCTTTTTAGTAGAATAAACCAAAAGTCCATAAGGATCATTTTGCTGATTGAAAAATAAGCTTAAAGATGCCCTAATGGAGATAACAGTTTTTCCAAAGTGCTTATTTGAGATTTTTTAGCTTATAGCTTCTAGTTTTTGCTTAGTTTTTGTTTTAACTAGCTTATTAGGTTGATGTTTAGGTGTTCATAGCTTATTAGAGTCAGAATTTAGCTTATTTCATCTTTTCTTAAAAACCATTAACATAGCAAATAAGCATAAGTAGCTATTTCAAGTAGCTTTTTCTTAGCTTAATTAGATTTCAAAATACTTTTTAAAAGTAGTTTTAGATAGCTTTTAGGTCATAGTTTAAGCTAGTACAAGTCAAAACTCCATAAGGTTCTGTATTCATGCTTAAAATTAAGCTCAAAAGTTGCTGTTTGTCTGTTTGTTAGCAGTTTTAGTATAAGAGTTTTTTTAGAATTTTTAGCTTATAGCTTATTCTTTCTGCTTATTTCTAGTTTAAATTAGCTTATTAGGTAAGTTTAGAGTAGTTATAGCTTATTTTGTTCATAGCTTAGCTTATTTAAGCTTTTTGGAGTTTCCTTAGTTTTAATAAAAGCCTAAAGCATTTTTTTTATAAACTGTCAACTTTCACCTTATTTTCTAGCTTATAGCTTAAGTTTCAAAAGTAGTTTCTTTTATAAAAGTTGTTAGTTTTAAGCATTTCTATAACTTTGTTTTTATAAGTTTTCAAAAAAAAAGGAAACCAAGGAAGTCAGGGGTGAGCAAGGCTCGAACCCCTGACCTCAACTTCGTTTCAACCTTTAAAAACCTCAACACACACTCCCTCTACCACTCGCTCTTGGGATTTTTTCAGTTATTATTTGCAAAATCTATTTTTTATACACATTTTGACTCTTTTGGCTTATAAGCCGTTTTTGGCTTATTTCACAGCTTAATTGATAAGCTGTTTTCCCCATCTTATTTTTATTAGATCCCTCATTGGTCAACGCACTTTTGCTGATTTTTTCAGAATTTTTATTATTAGTTTAGTATTTTTAAACATTTAATTTCATTAAAATTGTTTTTAATTCATAAAAAAGTATTAAAAGTCAAAAAAGTATAATTCTTTTTTAGAAAATTTTCTTTTAACATTTATAACCTAGGAAAATTAGATTTGCTTTCGTAGGGTTTAAATTGCAAAATTTGGGTTTTTAAAGAACGGTATGTTTTTAGTGTTTTTAAGCTTAAATCTTTTCCGTTTTTGGTCTAGTTTTCTTTGTTCTAGCTTTTTAGTCAATTAAGACTTATAAAAACCAAAAAAATCATTTTAGGACTTAATTTTGATAATTTATGGTTTTTAGGTCGCGTTTTAGGATTCCCGGTTTGCGTTTTTAGTTAAAGTTTGTTTTCCCTTAATTGTTTTTAAGTGTTTGCCTTAATTTTCCTGTAGCTTTAGAAATCTAATCATAATCTTGTTCCATTCAAGCATCGATTCTCAAAACGCCTCTCGACTTTCAATTGCATTTCTCGTTGGGGATAACGACCCGGGAATCATACTTTCGGTTTACTATAATTGTGATTTTTTTGATTCTTATCATCTTATTTATATATTTATAAGTATTTTATATTTATATTTATATTTATATTTATATTTATATTTTAAAGGGTATAATCAATTTTAATCAGGATACATGCTATAAACCATGAATACAAGTGTTTTCTAAATGTGTGCTATTCTGATATATTATTGCATCTATCGTCTAAGTCCCTTTATGCCAAAAGACCCCCACCATCATGGACCATTAATCACTTGCGAGTGAACATGAATATTGTGAATATGCCTATTGGGATTGACGAATCCCGTTTGTGTTAGCCAGATAGGTAACCAAACGCACTATATTTGAAACTCATATGGCAATTACGTACACGGGGACCATTATTTATATATATATCATTATTGATATATACACTAGTCAGTTTGAGTGTCATGAGCTTAGACGCAAAAATACTGTTTTCCGTAATAATTGTACTCATTGCAATTATTACACTTATAGGTGTATAACAACGTAGCACACTCTTATGATAACTTGTATTCACACTATTTATTATAAACCTATAAATTTTACTCAACCATTGTGTTGACCTTTTTAGCATGTTTATGTCAGGTAAATGAACATCTTATGACACGAAGTGGCACAGACTTGAAGATGGATA